>LUCM01002257.1:197463-282387 GCA_008360955.1 Fasciolopsis buskii | reverse complement strand
GGACTAACCATACCACTTATTACCATGTCCGATGACGCAATTGCTTCATTGATATTGTGCTCAAAATATGAGAATCATAAAAGCAAGTTAGAAAACGGGAACATATTCTTACCGTGTACGTCAGAAATTAGTTCGCACCAGGTCAGTCAAACGGAAATCACCTCGAGGTGTTACGTCCTGAGTTGGGCGTTTTTTCTTGGTATTCGAGATTTGATTTCTGAATTGAGTGTTACCCAATCAATGAGGATGCAATATGATCCAGTGGCTTTCATTGTCACCCGTATTTAAACTGACAAAAACAGTCGATATTCAATTTCATTCAAGTTTGTATAACACACCTTTAGACCGTTATCTGAAGCTGCCTTTTAACGGCCAACATAGGAATTGCCATCATCGTACGGTCTCGAACATTTTTGCAGCAAGCGGATTGTTTGGTCTTCAGATGAATCACCGCGTAGTATCTCCGCTGATTTCGCCATCAGAAGCCAAGAAGCTGTCGTTTTTACTTATGCTTTTCTAAGTACAATTTTGTGTGCTGGAGTTCCAGTCCAGGTCACAAGGTAGATAGACACCAATGATAGTACCCCACATTAGAGAAACAATTACTCAATGCATTTGCACATCCAATTGGCTGGGTTGAACAGTATGTTGACTCATATTACTGACATATTTTAACTCTTACGCAGGTAGATGACCCTCGTCGTTCGGCACAGCTTTCTCAAATACAGTGCGCAATGAAGTGGACCAATTCTGTTTACCATTAGATCACGCTGTAACAATGTTACAAGCAAAACATCCACTGTCTTTCTCCATTCCAATGTTGTGGAGACCAATTTGTGTTCTTAGGTAGCAAGAATTACTCCTTACCAGATTCTGGGTATATCTTATCACTACTGTATCGTTCAAGTATTCAATGCCATTTCGCTGCTGGTGTTGCGTGCTGGCTACATGAAACGTGCGTATTTCGTTTGGTAGTGGGTCGACCCAACTTCACGTAAGAACTGATCACACTTGATGGCTTGGTCTACGCGAGCTGTAAAGGAACAAAATGTAATAAATAGGAAGTTATGCACACTATCTGCAACTGGACCTGGTTCACTGAAATCCAATGCCATTGAAAGACTCTTCCAGTCGGGGGATAAAATCTCTCGAGATGAGATACTGCCGAGCAGTTGTACTTTTCTAATATCTAATAAAAAGCTTGAAATACAACGAACAGAAATAGGTAAGAAACTGTCTTCTAGTTCACATTGAAATAACCAATTAATACCTGCCATTTTCTCTCGCAGTAGCTTGAAAATGATGTGTATCAACAAACAGATTATCGCATCTTCAAGGATTTTTGAGAGATTTGGCGAAATACTTCAAGTCAATCACGGCAACTCTAGCGAGATGCCTGCAAACCCAAAACGTAACTGGATACATGCCAACAAATAGCATTCGCTGGAGGAGGGCAAAGCTACCCAGGGTTAACTGGCAAACCGTATGTTTTTCAGCTTTCACATAACGGATATTCTGGACTTGAAACCTACGAGGTTGCGGACTAAATTGGAAATGCTGTGAAGCAAACCAATTAGAATCTTATCAACGTGACAACAACAACATTTTGGAAGCATTTTGTTAATGAAGGCGAGTGGAAGAATGTAAACGCCTTTAAAATCGTATTTTCATAATCATATGAAGACTGTTCCGCCAATTTCGCGATATTCTTTTTCCAGATCGATGAGCGTGCAGTTTGCGGTTTGTCAGTGAATAAGTAACACCGAACAATGTCACCCTTATTGTGCTTGATTGCAACATTGGGTACAATTGTGGGGAACGGAAACAAGAATAATGATGAATTGTGTTTACATATTCGTCTGGTAGTTCCTGTAAAAGGGGCCGTAAAGTCGTCGATTAGTATATGTTTTCCAACAGCAAAAGTTCCCCTCGTCAAAATGGTCGGAAAGATTACTTTTGGGTTCAACTCTTACGGACTTAAGTGGCAGGAAATGTGTTATGCTCTAAGCCTTCTTTGCACGGTTCTCGCTTAAGGACAGTTTACTCTGGTAAATTGGAAGCTCAGTGGTTCTAACAAATAACATGTTCTCGGTTCTGGAGAATTTCCTTCCCCACCCGATCAACGGAGGAGGTGCGCGATGTACATTATGCTCGCACTGTTGGATCTTCAGTATTTCGGCAACTAAATGAATGAATGCTCCCAACTTCTGCATTTCATTGGCCTCCCAAACATTTCTTTTCCTCCAAATGGTCATCGTTGTAACGGGTTCTAAAGGCCGTTTCTCCGAAAATTTAGAGATGTTCGGAATTATAAATAGTAAATTCCTTTAATTTACAATTCTGAATAGCCATTTTGGGGACGACAGTGATCGCAGTTGACAGATAACATAGGACAGAGACCTATCCCCTCTTTGGCTTACGACTGGTTGCGTTTAGAACAACCATATTTGAAGCTATCGATCAAGGATTGATAGATTGTCCTCATTGTGATCAAATGCAAACCTTCGCTAGAATGAATAAATCGCGTAATGAACATAAAACGGTTAGCATAGTTAATATGGCAAATTACTATCCCAGTTGCAAGATATTCATTCTTGGACAGAAGATAACGTTACTTTTCATGACTGTCCGCATACTAAAGGCAAACGGGAATAAGATCGTTGAGTTGATTCTTCTCGTCATTTTTCAACAGGAACCTAGAAAAACTGAAAAGTGATCAGTAGCGCATTTATTGAACGAATAGTATCTTGAATCTTCACTATTTAGAATGGTAAGACCTTGTTATGTTGGCAATCAATCCAAAATGTTATTATTAGTTGAAGCATTACAGACAAAGGTATTGCGCGACAGATAAGTTATTTTACGAACCGAACAAAATAATATCACTTTTCACTTATGAAATTGTACTATTACATAAACTGTCGTATTCAGTATCATGCCACCTATTCTCGCACCTTCCTTGACCTGAATGAACTAGATTTTTAACCAGAAACATGCTTGACTACCTTGAATTTTTGAAACCGTCTCAATGCGGAACGTTGTTCTACTCAGTCTCTTAAATGAATATTCATAGAACACAAGCACTGATGGACCGTGTGATTCTGCAAAAAAAAACCATCTTCTGGTCACGTAACTTTTAAGTCCGTCTGCGAAATTATCTGGTCTTAAACCAGCTAGGTTTGACGACTGTCTTGCGTTAAATGGAATGGGTAGCCTGAAAATTTTATTAATGGTCTAATGACAATTATTTTCACTGATAAAATTATGGTATCATTCTGGTCAGTCGTAAATTTTGGCGGATATTTGTTTGAATCGGAACTTCGAATGCCTTCTTCATGAAGGCACTGCACGATTGGGTTGCAAATCAGTGATAGCCAAGGTTTTCGACCAACAATTATTCGTTGCTACTTCTCGTTCTAGGTCGAGTACGGTAAATATACACGACCGATGATTCGTACCAATTAGGATCAAATGGTTATCTGTGTTGCCATGGTTCCTCGATGGTAATTTACGTGTTGGTATCGCCTGGTGGTCAACGCATTCTAACATGTGATTTCTTACCACCCACGTCAAGATTGTATATGACAAAAACATCAGTTATTAGCATCTCATAGCACAAGTGAAGACTAGCCGGCCAAACAACGATAGTTGCCCAAGCTTAATTTTTAATTGCCAGATGAAAAAATATCCTTGTGAAACAAGGATATCATAGTAAAATCCTCTATAGGTGGTAACCTTTCAGACATTGATTTGGAAATCTGAACAGACATGGCGAGAATTTTAACCCTAATAATAGGCTTAATGATGGCTAATAAGTATGTAGCACAGTTGGCAGGAGACCAACGATGAGTAAGCAGATCGATGTTGTCTGAGCATGGGTAATTAGGACCAAACTAGTCGAATGGTTGTACGTGACTTACTTTTGACACGTCACGAAGTAGTGCGTCTCACCGCCCGCGAACTTTCATCACAGCATCTTCCCATTTTCGGCGATCATTTTTTCGAACACCGTGGAGTTTTGCATCCTTACTTCAGACGGAAACGGTTGTGAAATTGAGAAAAAAGACGAAAATTCTGCCCATCCACCTGTACATTTCCAATTCAACGAGTAGCCAATAAACAAAAGTCTACCTAACGGACTATTTTGTCACGAGAGGCATTTCATTTCATTGGTTCGCCGAACGATGATGCATGATTCACGGCTGGCATCACGACATTCGCGGGATTCGTTTGGCTCACAGACAGGATACATATACACTAGCGCACGCATACGAACGTGCGTATTCGACACCGTGTGCCATCGTGCGTGCGTCGACGATGTCATTCGGGACCACGTAGATTTGGTAGAACCCACACATGGTACGGAGTGGAGACAACCGTGGCTGTGCACACCTCGGTGTCAGACAACCGATCTGTGGATTGTCAGTCATACCAAACGCTAAGCTTTATTTTCCTAGCTATTAGCTCACCGATTTTTCAGCTATGAGAACGGTTCCCTGGATAGCAGTGTGTATACATTACCTTGTGTGTGTGTGTGTGTGTGTGTACGCTCATTTTGCATTTGTGGTAGACAAAATTCAACGCAAGTATAATCGGTAGTCATAGGTTGTATTGCAAACCACCCATTGGACTTACCAACATTGTTCGCTTCACTCCTCAGCTGTCAGATCAACTGGCATCACACCCACTCGTTGCAGAATTCACGTGCGCATGACTAAACGTCATACTACTCATCCACTACGTCTGTATGCATGCATAACGTAACAATTTATGAACTTACGGATTTAGCTGTTCACTTCACGTGACTCCGATGACGTTGAACCCCAGCATCTGCGCAATTGATGCACTGTCCATGACGGGACAAACCACAACGAGAGAGAGAGAGAGAGAGGGAGAGACAAATCGAGTGGGTGTGAACGAGCGGGCGAAAGAGGATGTGAGCGAGGGAACTGATAAGCGCTGAATTCTAATACAGTAGAAAATTGGAAAAGGACAAAAACGTAAAATAATTCGTTATTTCTTGTCTAAGCTGTGTCGTTCTATGGTCTAAATCCAACGAGGCAGACGCATACGTCGTTCCTGTACGTCGAAGTCGCATGACGATGCGTTGAATTCTGTTGGTGCATATAATGCTGCTGCTGCTGCTGCTGCTGAGGATGATGAGGATGATTCTGTTGCTGTTGCTGCTGACGTTTATGGAGATGATGTTGCTACGCATGCTACAGCTGATGATTATGACAACGATGATGTTGTTGTTGATGACGTTGCTGGTACTGTTGCTGTGGTAGCTGGTGATTAAGACGAAAATGATGGCGATAACGATGGTGATGAAGCTTCTGCTGCTGCTGCTGCTGCTGGTAGTTATAAGGATGAAAATGATGATCATGATGTTAATGATGACTGTGAGCATGATCTTGATGCCGATGATGACGACGACGTTATCGTTTACGATACTGCTGGTGGAAATAATGACGCTGCTGTTGTTGCTGATGATGATAAAGATGTCGACGGATGATGATGGGGATACTGCTGCTGATAGTGATGGTGACGAAGAGGACTATAGTGATGATGACAACAATGATGTTGGTGATGGTCCTGCTATTGCGGCACCTGCTGTTTCTTCTGATGACGATGATGCTGATTTTGTTGATGACGACAATGAAAATAATGACGATGCTGCTGCTTCTGCTATTGATGGTGATGGTGACGATGCTGATGGCGGTGTTGGTGTTGGTAATGATGTGGGTGGCTATGGATGTGGTCCACCGCTGGTGCACTACATAACCTGGAACCCGAAAATCAGAGGATCAAGGCAGTAGATTGAAATAAGAGTTCAGGGTTAACGGCGGTAAAGATTTGTCCTCATGTTTTCACATGGGAAATGTGCAACGTTTGACACACGGCATAAACAACAAAACTGACATGATCTATTAAGCTCATTTCACATGATGTGAACCGTTCAAATTGACAATAAGATAATATTTGTGACCTCTCCGGGGAGCCATACACATGAAGAATTATTGTGCAATTGGTTCCTTTAAATTTGTAGGGTTTTCATCCGTTTAAGGTTTCACAGATTCTCCGCAGATAAACAACAATCCCCTTGGCGAATTTAGTTGTTCCTGGTTTATGATTCCTAAAAGGAAGGCAGTGTTGTTTTTAATTTGTAATTTTATAGATAAGCCCGGTTGGAATGACCCAAACGTAACATAGAAATGTGTTGTCATAACCTATAACGGAAACAACTTGGCTCCTCCTCACATCTCATCGATAACTGCTGGTGTGCCCTACGTATGTTGTATTCTCGCAGTCAGCGTAAAAGTATGGAGTAAATAATCTCTGAATGTTCCCATTGCACCATGAGAAGGAGCCAGTTTCGAAGGTAGTACTGATAGTAGTAGTAGTAGTAGTAGTAGTAGTAGTAGTAGTAGTAGTAGTAGTAGAAGTAAAAGATGCATTGGTACACGTATCAGTAGTATCAGGTTGATAGTGGTAGTAGTGCTAGTAATACTGCTAGTAGTAAGGGTAATAGCAGTATCTGTGGTACTTATATTAGTAAAAGTAGTAATCGCAGTAGTAGTATTGTTAGTGGCAGTATCCAAAGTAGTATTACTATTAGTTGTTGTTGTTGTATCAATGGTGATAGTATTAGAAATAAGAGTACTAATAATAGTACTAGCATTAACGGTAGTATTTAATCAGTCGTAGTGTTTTTATCTCCTTTGTGCATCGCGCTGAGCTCACCCTTGCCCTGACCAGCCCCTCAAACAGTCCCTTTCTTCTCGTCCAAAGTTATTGATGGAATGAGTAATCAATTGATGGAACCTCTGGCATACACCAAGAAGGGTGGAGGCAAACGCATCAGATAGCAGTACCGTTACCTTTTTCTGTCAGACGTATAGGTCAGTTGATCAGGTTACAAGACTAAAGGAATGATCACAATTAAGTGCTACACATGATAAACAAAGGTGATGGTCCGTAAAGAACTCTGGAAAGATCACGTCAACCGAATACAGAAATCTTTCGCTGATTGCAAAGTGTTCCAACGTGAGCATTATTTTGGTGCATTTATTTCGTCAAAAGTGAAAGAAACTGAAACTTTATTAATCTAATTAGCAGTTTTATAGGTTTTACTAATCATCCATTCTTTTCTCACTAATAAAGACTCAAACAACCCATCGTAATTTTTACAGAACTCCCGTGCTTAGTCATTTACTTTCAGGTATCCAATAATTTGATCACATATTTGACGTCTTGCAGGCAAATGGCCCGATTTCCAAGCTCTCGAATTTTCCCACGCCCATCGATTACTTGTCAAATAAAATATGCGTGAGCAGAACTAATTACCACCGCACCCGAATTACATTATTTCGTAGTCGGAGCATGTAGCACGTGACATTGTCGGTTAATCGATCACGTATGGTCGAACTCGTTGTCTCATTCGACGGGAATTCTGATGCCAACTATTATGATATGAAAACGGTGAGAATTTGCTGGAAAAGTGACTAGAAATGTATTCTGACAATAAACAAAGTTTCTTGGGCTATAATTGTTGAAACCGATCAAGTTGGAACTAAGAAAACTTACCTAACCTCTTTGACAGTTAAACTGTCTTGTCGCATCCGGTTGCGTAAACACCGTCCAAATGATCATATTCGAAAAAACGCACTGACCTGATTACTTGCCTATTAAAGGATAGTCTGAAGCGTAAGTGTGACAATTCAGCCAAGCAATCACATCCGATTAGTTTGTTGGAAAAAAAACAATTCATCTGAACAAACTTGGTCTAACTGTTCACTGAGTTTTTAAGTAATGGATCAAGTTTATAGTTAAAATTCGCTGGAAACTTTTATTGATCCGACTGTTTTAAGAGCCACCTCTTCTGATTGGATAACCCCGTGGGCTTCCGATACATTTGACTGGCTCGAGTAAAAAGCAACCTGTGAAATTTGCGTGGATAGTTTGCTTGCGTCCGCCTGAACCAAAATCACCAACGAGCTGATTAATCTGATTTTGGTTTTAATAGTTTACGCGCGAGAGAGGAGATTAAACTGGTGTTTTTGAAAACCGACCAGTGGATTTTCATACAATTGGTCATCCAGAAAGGATTTATATGAAGCCAGTATGCAGATACATGCTCAGCTAGACAACTGAGTATGTATCGGCCATTTCGTTGGCTTCGTCTGATTGTTCTTGTCTGTGCAAAGTATCGACGAACAAAGCTCCCATCCAAAGCAAATTATAATTTGCCACCCAATGATGGGTAGGTTTTGGTCATGACCGGATACAGAATCACAGGATTTATTAGTGGCAGAATGACCCGCACAACGTCGAATCAATAAGCAGTTTGAGTTGGAGCAAAACATTGTCATTGTCACTCAATAATAAATTTTTAAAAAGTCTTTTGTCTAGCCTGAATGATGAAGCCATTGATGAAAAGCAGTTCCCTCAATTCTGACAAAGGCATTTCGGATGAATATTTCTTTTGGGGTCAATTTTCGAAGTCTTTTTTAATTTGAAAGCTAGACTCGCTTAAAGGTTGTCTAGTCCTAAACTTGTACTCAATGGTCAAACTTCCATTTAAGAAGATGGCCACGTAACCCTTTTTCGTCGATGTCTTCTGTGTTTTGTTTCGTTTCCGCCATCAACAGTGTTGTTCTGTTATAGTCAGGCTAGGTAAGGGCAGTTTTCTTCTACTGCTTTTGGTAGTAAACTTTGACTTTTATATACTTATCAGTTGTACATTATATCAGGGTAACTCGGTGTAACCTGAAAGGTGTTTCCACATTTTAATGTACGCCGAAACCGCAGTTGAACTACACCCCACCGCACCTACCAGTGTCATTCTGAATGCTCACGATCAGCTCACTGATAAATAGTAAACATAAGAAGACAAATACAGCAACCTAATCAGCTCTCCGCAAATGAAATATGGTCATTTAGAAATTCCTACTTTTACAAAGTGAGTACGAATTGTAAATTGACGAATATCTTCATCGGTGATTACAACCGTTCCTGAATTACACAGTCTCAAATGGGAACCCTTAGAGCTACAGTCGAGTCAGTCATCTTTTAATCACCAGTTGTGAATTCTATCAACTGAATGATTAGGAAGGACGCACATGATAGCAACATGCACACATTTAGACCACAGTGAGTGGTCGATTTGGTTTTATTCCACAAAGTAGCCTCATTCGGTGCCTCATGGTGAGAAGAAAAATCTAATCGAATGACGATAATTTACTTTCACGGAAGTTCACAGTCCTTCCTCGGTGAAGTTGGCTATCTACACACAAATGTCTGCTAAAGGTCACTTTTTTGTCAAACTGTGAGTGAATCTCTTCTGATTTTTTTCGTGCTCTCAATAGCAGTTTATCGAAACGACTAAATCCTCCTGGCGCAGTTCGTCCCGTAGCATGGGTACAGCAACCAGAAGGGTTGTTGCTGCTAACTTACTTCACTGGTGTCTACACACCACCATACACACACAAGCACACACACCCGAGTACCCTTTGGATATTGATGTAAACCATGGTAGCTTCATTACGATATGTGTCCTATGTTAATTGGTCGTATGTAATGTCAAACCTTAACATGGGTGTGATTGGCTAGAACCAATCTTGTTCGCTACATTGTGCCGTGCCTAAACCAGATTGCCAAGTCTCATTCAAAATTCTCGTGTCAAATGCGAAACGGTGCCAAAACGTGAAGCTTTATCGGGACGGAAATTTCGCGGTGTGGTTGAATTAAGTAGTATAGGTACGTTGTAGCATAATATTATCGATAAAGCTTTCGGACGAGGTTTAACCATAATGCTCCCATCACATCTTGAATGGTACCATTCCAATCTCATTTTCATATTTAAGCTAGTTTATCCTGGGGTGCGTGCATCTTATGTCCATGCATGGTGACCATGGTACATGCCTGTCTCCGCAGAACCACTAAATTTTGCCCAAGTTCAGCAGTTCAATGGCTACGTTTTCTTTGTTGGAATACATATTTCGGTACCCCTTACAACAAAACACAAAAATGCAAACATACAATACAAGGTTGAAAAAACCTGAGTTTCCATTTTCCCTTTGATTAGTTTCTTTTGCCATCCTGGTATCCTCGAAGTAGCAATTAAAGTGAACAAAAACTGTTGTTTACAAGTTATCCCAAGATTGACTTGTATGACGAAACCATGTGATGGAAACCAGCAAAGTTCTAATCACATCGAGATTGATTATGAAGAATTTCACATGGCGCCACTTCAAATAACTATTAGCCTGATGCTGCAAATGATGTAAAGTTGTTGTGACCCTGTGATCTCAGTTCCTTCGTTCCGCAACATCAAATTGCACCCTCGGATAAAATCTTCTGATTTGCTCCCACCCTCTAAGTGCTAATTCATTTTACATGAAACTGATCAATATGTATTTTCAGCACCTAGACCTTCATTCGATAACCACGCCAGCAATGCCAGCCGGAGAAGCCATCAGGTGTGACGTCTGGCATCTAATCCCGTGCCTCGAGCTTGCATCTCAGCTCTAGCCGACTAATGCACACTGCTAATGATTCCTGAGAAAAATGGGTGTGCATCAGTTCCATGGATTTCCAACGATGAATTGTGCGCTGATCCTGCCTGCTGAGTGGTTTCGTGTATCACGTAATCCTTCAGCAAAAAGAATTTATTTGTTGCCTTTTGTTTAGTATCTATCATTCATCCCGATTTGTGTTAGTGAGTAAGATTTTTGAAACAACGACATAAACCAATATCGGTACGAAATCTTTGGCCAATAAGCACCGTCACAACTATTCATTCAGCAGTCAAAATATCGAGTAACCTTTCTGATTCGAAAAATTTTACTATTACAGTTTTTCCAAGGGTTGGTTCATGATCGCGTAAACTTAGGCAATTCGAAAAAACCTACTTGATGATCGGAGTGACGTAAGACTAACACCGGATTCGTTTCAGTCATTCCATTCTTGCACACGTCAACAACGTAAGCAAGACTAGATGATTGTGTCGCTATGTCACGTGGCTCTCATCTTGCCAATCACTGGTCCGAGTCCATCCTGAATTGGGCATGCCGACTAGACGGGCTTGTGCGCCGTAGACGCGCAAAATTTTGCTGCAAGTTCATGCAGTCATCCTAATTGAGGTGGCCTAATCGATGCATTCTCACCGTATGTCTCCAGAGCGTACGTGAAACTCCCGTCGCCACACATTTGTCCTGTCATTCATGGCGCCGAAGAACTCCCGCTTTGATACCGTCGCCAATCAGCAGACCAACTGAACAATCGAGTTTACTCTGACAGAAACCCCAAAAGTTACTGTGAAAACAAATAGTTCCTTGATGCTGAAAAAAGCTACTCATTCACTTTCTTTCACTGAATCTTACTGGCAAATTTTTGAAGAATTTTCAAGTCAACCAATGATACTGTTACACTTGACGGTTCCAGGTCACCGCGCTTTATTTCATCTGAAACCTGACAGGGCGTATTCCGCCAAATCTTGAACGGAGAACACTTCGGATATCTGAATTGCAACTGGAGTTGCGAGAAAAAGACTGGAACCTAATAACACCGGAATAAATTTCCCGACCATAGACTGCACTCCGAAAGAGATGGGAAATGAAAATGAGAATAAAAGTGCACATGCCAAACATCAATGGCCACTTTATTAATCGACTCCTTATTTTACCTGTCCTATTCGATGTCTGTCACAAATTGGGGTTGAACACTTGGTCCTCAAACCTCCTGCGGGAGCTCAGCTCTGCACTGACTGCATGCATCCAGAAGCGATATCATTCAGCGTGTTATACAGTAGCATTCTTACAAAATCTATCACACAAGGCTGATTCCATCCATGTGAAAATCATATATATATTATTTTGTTTACAACTCTGAAAATGGTTAATTTTAACGTCTTTCCCACGCTTATGAGAAGGGTGGATGAACAAGGCGCTAAAACGTGTTCTAATTAAAGAACTAAAGTCCTGTGTCTACATATAGCCCGCTCAATCTATTCCAGTCTAGCTTAGCTGGTTATGTTTTTACGTAATTCAGATTGAAGTTTCATAAACTGAAACAGAATCCAGACGGGTTTATCTCTTACTCTAGGTTCAACCGATCCTCGACAGAATGAAGTTTGTTCAATGCGTTATAGGAAAACGATCAATTACACCCAAACATTTGTTGGTCATTTAAGAAGTGCAGGAGCATCGAGAATCATGGATCACGCAAACGACATGGAGCAAAATGTTCCGTGTACATTTGGGAGCCATTTTATTGAAAGTTCACGGTAATTTGCAATATAACGAGAGCACATTCTGTGGTCAAGTTTACCTAAAGTTTGCGGTCCAGTAGATTTTGACACTACCTTGTTAACTACAAGTACCGAACGATTTTCCGGGATGATGAAATGAATGACATCGTTGAATACTGTTTAGTTATTTCGGTAGGCGTGAATGCTTCGTCTAGGCGACACTGTGTATCTTTCAATGGACACTTATTTTCCATTCGGGACATACGGAAATGCCATCCAGTGTAAGAGATGATGTGTTCACAGAATTCAAGGACATGAACACCTCCACCGGAATCTCGGTATTTTGCTCTTGGAATTCAAGCCACGTAAAAAAGCCATAAATTATCACTGCAACATGAACCGTGAGGAGACAATTTGTTTTGGTTCCAGCTCATTGTGATAACAACTTACGATGTACCACCACCGAGGATCCAGTCGTTTGTCAGAATTTCAGGATAGTAAGGTTAGTTTGTTAAACATCCTATGACCACCGGTTAGTTGAAAAAAGACTTTGGCATTTTCTGTGTCATTTGGGAATTATGGCAAAATTATTCGTATACATGACAGAAATACTTGGAATGAGGTAAGAACATATCTTTCTTTCACGGAACTTCTCAAGTGTTTGTCAGCTCGCAGCTAAAGGGACTATACACAGACGGTTAGTCCACGTTACATTGCGTACGCACAATAGTTTCCATGTAAGATGGTTCCCACTTCAGGTATAATGGAACGAGATCCCAATAGATCAATTAATTAACAATTCCGCATTGTTTTGACATACCACCGAAGTAACATGAGAAGTGGTCTGGTATGTTCACAGGACACAATCTTGACATGTTTCTCCCAAATTTAGATTCCCAAAGAAATTTCTCAGAGATTTTTTATTCTAACAGATACAATGTGGTGCATTGCAACCGATTGCTCTCGGTATTAGTAACCGCATAGTGTTACCAGATAATTTGTTAAAATTCTACTTCAGCTCATTATTTCAGATAAGCATAAGAAACAATGGTAAAGGTTAACCAAACCATAACATACTAATAGCCAAATTTACCCGCCACGTTTTCTCTGAGATCTGATTACTCATTCTTGGATGCAAAATAACTGTACTTGACAGTTTCAGTTGCGTCTCGGACCAGGTGTTGTTGACAAAATACATTCGTTCGACGTGTTCTTGTATACTGATGAAAGTGCCACCCTATTAAGGGGACCAGTTTAACTATCGTGAAGTTACTATTGACGCTCAGCTGGCCGTTAAGACACCATGGAACCATTGCACGGCTGTTTCGCCTTTGTTTGGGATCATAAACAGTGCGTGTCCAGAGCACTAGAGCTGGGACACGAACCCGTAATCAACGATCGCGTCGAATGCCTTAGCTAATGCGCTATCGGGCAAGATCTCAACGGTCCGTCTAACTTCGCCACAGGATGTCGCACCCATCAGTCACTGATTCGCGCGGCTGCGGGCCCCCGGGCCATCACAGACGACATTCACATAATGAATAAGTTCCGGAAAGCATACATATTTTATATAAATTAGAATGCAGATAAAATGCTATCGGAATATTGGCGAAGGATAAAAATAGTGCCCAAAAGACGGGAAAGATAATCAGACAATGTGTAGAATTCTTCTGTTTCCCATCTCTACCTCAACGGCCTCACGTCGGGATCTAGGGGTCCCTTGAGGGTTTGCTACCACCCGGTTAACCAAACCGAAGTACAAAGTTGAGTTAGGGGACCCTCCCCCGAGCCTTTGACCAAATGGTCTAGCCCACAAGGCCACAGGACGATTCAAGTGTCACGTGATACACTGGCGGCAGGTAGTTGATTGTTCAGTTCCTTCTCCCTTCAGATGGGTGCCCAGTACAACCCTTCACCACGGAAGCTAGTAAACACAGGTGTGTGCTTCGTATGCTGCATGTGGTTGCTTTGGATTCACGCCTTAGCCAACTTCGCCGGACTAGTTATCAATGATCAATCGACCTGAGGGAGAGCGCCGGGCTTTCGCCTTCGTCTTGCACTTTAATAGAAATATCTCCTCCACGAGAAGACAGCAGAGGCTATTTGAGATTCCGGTCACTTGGGTGCATTTCGAGAGTTGTTCAAAGGGAGTAGCCAACTCAGAGCCTGAGACACCCAACCCCGACCACGATGAGGCGTTTGGAGGCGGGAAAGTGTATAATCTCTTACTACTAAAACATCAAATGAACTATATATATATTACTGAGAGCCACAGTGTATACGGTACATCCGCATAGACACTAGTAGTAAAGTGTGTGCAAATGCAATTAAAACGGTGCTCTCACGCAGCTAAGTGACATGGTGAGTGCCGAAGAATAACGCGTAAAAATTGTCCTTATTCATAGGAGAAGGAAGTGATGCTGTCCAGTTACTTATCAAATATATTGAGAGATTACATGTAGCGTACTTTATCCGTTGTCCCTTAACTTAGGACAGTAGCTAAATCTAAACAGACTTTTGTATTTCGTAAGCATTCAGGTTGTTCAAGATTAGACTCTTGGTGCAATCTGTTCGTCATTACAGATGGCGTTTGGGCGGTGAGGCCGTTTATTTGGCCTAAACCTGAATAAATACATATGAAAGGCTTAATAAGTCGGGATGGATTGAGTTCCACAAGATTCTTCTGCTACATAACTGGAGTGATCAGACTTGAAGTTCAATGACTAATGTCTTTGGTGTCATCGCATATGACTTTTAATTATTGTTTTCTATTTGTTGGATTGTTATCCTTTCGTTCATTCCATTCGGTGTTGGATGATGGTGAAGGACGAGGACCAAACCGATCCATGTCGGAACTAAATTCATTACTGCGAAGCAAACTTCCAATATACGCCTGCTAGGTTTTCATATGGACTGGTCTCGTTTGGGCAAACTGTTCCAGTATAACGATAAACAAAAATCATTGGAATCAGGTGATTTTCTTTGAAGGGAAGAGGCACATATATATATATATATATATATATATATATCAACTCTGATGTCAAGTGTCAGCTGTTCGTTACGTTTTGTCTGTTTGCGTGTGTACGTCTACGTCTGTGTTTGTACTTGAAATGGGAGAGAGCGAGTGTTGTTGCAAAATGTCCAGATAATAGATCGTACTGGTCATTTGCATTCCTATTTCCATTTTACAATTCAACGTAGAGTATGCTAGTTTCGGAATAGGCTAACAACACTTCATGCATTTTTAGCCAGCAGATTTGCAGGGCTATTTCATGCGAGTTAATCTTATCGTTGTGAATTGCGCAAGCATGGAACAAATGTATAATTATGACCAAACGTGTACTGGCTGTCTGGCGTGACATCAGACAACTAGATCCAGACAAGACCTCTTATTTAGGAAGAGAAGGGTGGAGAAAGTAAATCTATTAACTCCCAACGGATTAGGCGTTAAAATAGTATTTGCTTCTGCTTGTCTGCATTTGTGTTTGTGTTTGTGTTTGTGTTTGTGTTTGTGTCTGTGTTTGTGTTTGTGTGTGTATGGCAGTGGATAGTTGTACCGACACATGTACATAATGGACTTTGCTGAATTTGGTCCGTCCCTGAGGATTTTTCCCTGGTGAAACCAAATTGTGGTAAGGCTAAAGGGTTTTAAGTGCGTCATATTCATAACTTTTGTCGGTATCGGTCCGTCAAATGTTCGAGGCTTAGCAACTGAAAACGCTACCGACCGGTCGACTAAACTCACAGACAGGTCTTTTAGGTGACCTATTAGGAGAAAAACTTTCAGAGTAGGCACTTCAAATGTCCCTCGTTAGTAATTAACCTCTGCGAGATCTTCAGTGTTTTTGAACAGTCGGATCATGTTTATGAAACAGTGTATATTGTAGACAAATGTCTGAAATGCTTCACCCTCGCTTACCTATTGTATTTCCATAGCGACCGAAATTTGGCTAGGCACATTTTGACCGGACTTCCTTTCTATCAGATATGATTAGGGGTGCGCTAAAGAGATTGTCAATAGCTTTTATTCTGATTTGTAAGATTTCACTGTTTCCCTGAAACTAGTTGGCTGTGTCCGTCCCTAACGTTATTCTGCCTTTCACTTCGTACACCGTTGCGGATTTTCTCTCCCAACACGGAGCGTTTTAACACAACTAGTGCTCCGCGTTCACGTCTGACACTAATATACCAACAGGAGAAAGTGTAACAACAAGAGCGCAATTTTATCTCTTCACTTTTCAAGTCCGTCCTTTTTTAAAAGCTTATCCATACTCCGATGTTGCTCAGTACATCAGTGCTTAATGTGATCTGATCAACCTATTTGAGGGAATCACCTAATGCTGAATAATCCCAGATTTTGCCATCTTTACCAAAAGCACAATCGTATTGATTGTGATGCCAATGTGTATTGTTTTTGCGTGCTTGATGGGGGACACTTTGTGAACTTAATACCTGTTTCATAAGGTAACACACGGCAAAAAGTTCATTTATTAATCAAAATGGAATCACATATATTCGCCCTTAATGGTCGATCAGTCTGCGGACTTATTAGGTTCAAGAAAAATAACTAACTTCGTCAGGCGGTCCTTTTGCTTAGTTTGTCGACCGAAATAGCTAGCACAATGATACCGCAGTTGTGTTGACCTTTGATTAGGATAATTAATATGAAGATTCATCGCCCTCTACGTTTAAGTGACTTATCTCCCCAACAAACAGGATGTCAGCAGCGAATGAGTCCTAGGAAACGGTCGTGCAAGATCTTGAAATTGTTGGTCAGTTCAGTGGGATCCGCAATTTTACCATCGGGAATTACATTGTGGGTACCAAATGAATAATAACTATTATCATCGGAGGCGTTCTTTGTGGAATGAGACAAACTGTGCCTTTTTATTGCCTAAAAGAAGAGCAGTAAAAGTGTTTTCTCGATTGACCATTTTATAGTCGACCGTTTGATACTGTGCTTCTCCATCGGCAGAAAATACTGGTTGTAATCTGAAGGAGGTAACAAACTTGGAATAATACAAAGAGCGCATTATAATCTCATTATGAATAAAGATTGTAAGCTTAACAGCTGACCCAAGGGTGATTGATACCCTGGGACAAGGTTCGGCCTAAGATGTGCTGTTACACAAGTGTTATTAGAGGGTGTCACTTGCAAACCTCTTGATGCGGATGAGACGGATGAAGCTACATTCCAAAATTAACTAGGTTTGAACAATTTACTTAGCCTATTAGATTTCCGTTGCTCACTTGCACATATGCAAGGTGCATTGGACAGTAACAATAGAGACCAACCGTTTATTTTCAAACAAATAAGCAAACGGGAATGCAGTTTAACTAAAGCAGATGATCAACTTCATCCTTGCAAGAGTGTTCAGAAAACAAATAGGCTAAGGTTGATCGACTAGACGGGCACATTACATTATATAAATAGTCGGTATGATGTGGTCTCATTTATGGTCACGTCCAATTTAAATTCGGATCTTCCAGATACTCAAGAAGTCGCAAGATGAGAACGATGTTATCGGCAATTTAATCGACTTTCATCTCCAAAAATTACTCGTACATTCAATGGGGATAAGCTTCGGCCGAGTGGATGATAGTGACACGGAAAAAACGGGTATGTGAAATATATTTCAGCTTTTGATCTTCTGTTAAATATATAATATAACCGAAACGGTGATCATGAACAGTCCAAATCGGCGAACACTTGCAGAACCTCTCGTTTTTCGCTAGTCTGAAAACTGTCTGATAACATTCCATGATTGCTTACCTTGAATGGTTTACTGCCAAAATTATATAGTTACGCCAGCCGATAGATAATCATGCTTTGAAAAGACGGTGCATTTTCTATCATTTAGTCGCCTATTACGCTCTCATGTTCGTGAAACCACTGAAACAATACTAAGCGGAAAACTCATCTATTTAAAGCAGTCGGGTTCCCTGTTCAGAAATTCCAATGGGTTCTGAAATGTAGAAGAAAATTGAGTATCATTTTATAAAAGGACAATGAGCAAGTGATACATGAGACTTCCCTCACACAGCAACTCGGTGTCGAAGCATATGCCCCTTTGAGAGCAGAGTGTTGAGTTAAGTCACGTTTATACTTCGTGCACTCGTGGGTGGGCTAATTCGTGAGATTCGTAATTAATTCCAAACTACGGGAAAGTGATGTTATAATTGTCTGAAGAACGTGCCAGTTTTTCCTCTGACGGGCTCGTGTTGAAAAACTGAATAGTATCTTACGGGAGTGGGAAAAATCCGTGGGTCTCCAAGCCATCAAACAGACTTTATGGCCGAATGATATGTGGACTTACAAGTTGGATTCGTTTAAAGGATGATCGGTCATTTCATCGAAACGTGGCAGATATTTTGTGCTAAACAAAGGTAATTTCCCACAGGATTTCTAGAAGACATTTTAACCGTATTTTATTTAGAAAAAGATTACAGGAACGCACCTTTACGGTGAAGTCACGATGCATTGAGTCAAAAACCGGGGTAGTAGACTGTCTGAGATGTGTTGATCGAGAATCGGCAGTGAGTAAGCACTGTAAAAAAAACGAGGCTTGTGACTGTCTTATATTTTGTCGGACTGCGGGAACGTGCTCGAACAGGCCCGTAAAGCATACACTAAGGCACAAATCCCGCTGTCTTCCGCACACTTCCAGGCGCTCTACCTATCACGTGATTTTCGGAATGAATCACCAAAACTACTCGACCAAATTGAAGTTTGGTTTTCAACACAGAATAACCGGCAGAAACTTGCAAAACACATAGCCGGTTTTCAGTAGATAAAAATGCTATTCCGTGGAGAAAGTATCCAGTTTCAAAGTCGGCAACCCAGAATTAACATTGAATTATGTCAGGCTTCAGTAACGATTCAAATGCATGTAGGAAAATAATATACAAACTCATTCAACTCTATCTATTTTACTACTGATATGTTTTACCTCCTTTATTAGTGCTACAAAAAGTACACTAGTTACGGGTAAGGGTGGTAATCAGTTGAATGGTGCGAAATTGAAACGACACCAAGTTGACTGCCACGAAATACTGCGAATTGCCGCCAATTTTGTAGATTTATTCAAATCCTCTTAGCATTATGTTGAATGGTTCGATCTACAATTCAAAAGGCTATGAGATGGAAGTTTTGACTTTATCACTGTGGATACCTGACAATATTTGAAGGTCATTACCTACGAGCAGCTGCGAGCTTACCAAAAACATTTAGCAACAATTCTTTTCCAACATTTTGCTGAAATTAAAAAGCAGTTGCAATATGCTCTTCTTTTATCGTACGCTACAATACTGATTGAGCAGTTTTTCCACTTTGGAAAATATATACCTGGCTATGTGAAACCTTTACACTCTCTCCTCATGAAAGCACATAGCATACTGTTCATTTGACTTGACAGTATCGACACATTAACAGACAGGACTCAAATGATCATTAGAGGGCCTGCTAATTGATGACTTCCCATAGCCCAACGTCGGTTATTTCGGCTGCCTGTTGTCCGATTCACTGATCTCTCATCAGTGTACTCGTATAATCTTAAGCTTGGATTTCATTATACAGAGACTAGTAATCAAAAGACTATCTATGCACACGTTTCTAGTGGGGCACGCGATTAGTAAATGAGAAGTTTACAGTTCCATTTTTCCTATGAAGGAAAAAGCAGATCTGGTTCCAGATTACCTGATTAGCATTGCATGAGGCCAAACAAAGCGCACAATTCTCCACCAAGCAACGTAGCCTTACAGTTTGCAATGATACCGAGAATTGTGAGTGCAACTGAGAACTTTGGGTTCAACGAAGACAACGAGTGTATGAGCCTTGCGTAACTTCACAAGCTAGGCGGTGTTCCACATTAGATGAGAGGGCAAGAGGTGACTGGTGGACAACTCACAAAAGTTGATCAAGCCAAGTTCAGCTATACTCAGGTTACCTGAAGAAGCCTTACATGTGCTTCATCATTGTGAGTAGTTGTCAATGCCGCCAGTCTATCATGTGACCTGAAGTAAGATGTCAAATTGAAGTCGTGGACATGAATAAAACAAGTGAAAAGTGTGGCCTCACGTTGATACTGCTTGATGAAGAAGATCAAATTCCATGTTGATGCGAAGTGTTCTTCGAAGGTGAAATTGTTTTTTGATCAGAATTTCTATGCTGGCAAATGAAAAACAGATTCAAAAAACGGTGTTTCAAACGTCCACCTCAGAGGTTTGATGAATAAAAACAAGCTTATCATAAGATCAAGTAGTCTAAATATGTTATACAAACTTGAATGAAATTGAATATCGACTGTTTTTGTCAGTTTAAATACGGGTGACAATGAAAGCCACTGGATCATATTGCATCCTCATTGATTGGGTAACACTCAATTCAGAAATCAAATCTTGAATACCAAGAAAAAACGCCCAACTCAGGACATAACACCTCGAGGTGATTTCCGTTTGACTGACCTGGTACGAACTAATTTCTGGCGTATACGGTAAGAATATGTTCCCGTTTTCTAACTTGCTTTTATGATTCTCATATTTTGAGCACAATATCAATGAAGCAATTGCGTCATCGGACATGGTAATAAGTGGTATGGTTAGTCCAATCATAATTTGGTTCAAAGTCTAATTCATTAAATGTTTCGGCGACCAATGATGTGTGATTGGTGGTTAGGAGTTTCGCGTCAATTTGGCCCTGTCAGTTACTGACACCAGACCGACTAGTGTGTAAATGGCCATTGTGTATATCGTTCCGGTGGAATTGATGTATTGGTATGAGTTTAGTGGGCATTGCCAATATGGGAATAGATTTTGCAAATCGCGATTTCGTATAGTGAACTTCAGTGAATTTTGTAAGGCTATTTTTTCGGTGAACAATTACAGACTATCAATCACCATGAACCTTCAAGACCGAGGTCAGCATATGCCAACGCCGGAGCATCGATCACTAGTCTCACAGTCGATTGTTTTTGGGTGTTTAAAACCAATGGTGGAGTTGGTACGATATGGCCATTGGTTGCGCTAATTCTACGCATCAGCTTGTGTCAATATTTTTTGAGATCTGGGCGAAGTCAATCAGTTTGAAGTATAATTCAAGTCTTGTTTATCCCACGTGTATTGTGTATGAAATAGTTGCAATGTTAGACTGCGAATTGATATCAGAATTCCAAACCCTCCTTGTTTCTCCCAGACGAGTCATAGGAGACGATTTCTCTTCCACATTCCACCAGCCGATAGTAGTTTTTGGTGGCAAGCACATTCACACAGAGACACACATTTGTGGTCCCTCGGGAACCATTCTATAGCATGATTTATGAGCTGCCTTTTGGCTCTTGATCACGTGTTGGTTGGATCGGACGCCAATGTGCAACCTGACGTCATTAAAATGCGTTTGCATAATCGAACAGGAGTGGTGTGTGTATCATGGGGATTGTAAAACGGGCGGGTTTAATTAGCCTTTCCGGATGGGTTGTCGACGTTAGTTGTTCATGTGGGCAAACTGGATACTGAGTTTGGGAAATAGTTTACTCTCAGCAGGTTCACTGTTCATCCTGAATGTAAATTTGGACTATTTTGCAAGCGCACACGAAAGTGAATTCTAATTCAGACACAAAATGACACCCACGTACAGGCAGCTTTCATACACCGCTCAGGTGTTCCCGAGTCAAATCGTACTGGGTCTGTGATAAGTAAAATAAATGCATACACATAGTTTGAAGTTTAGTCCAGAGCAAAGCGCTGGCTAGAAACCTGGGTAAACAATAGTGATAAACTGTCGAGACAAGTTCAGGAGCTGTTCATTTCGAACAAAAATTGATGGGAGGAGGTTGCATCAATTGTGATTGTGACTGTGATAGATTTAAGCATTTGTGGACGGTCTGATTTCATTAATTAACAAATTCACAGCGGGCAATAGCTTTGTATCGAATACGGATGACTGGAACTTGCGACAATACACGCGTGTTGCATCGATCTGGACCCACGCGTGGACATGGCCTATTTTTTGGTACCGCATTCACCTTACCAGCTAAACTATGAACTTCAATTCGTTCAGCGGAATTTTAACCCTAGGCACTTATTCCACACTACCATATATACCAAACTGTATTTGATCAGTTATTGGGCCAATACAACCGGAACGGTGGAGCTCGGTTGAATCCTTGGCAGATCATTGACTTTATAATCAAACTTCGGACGTTCATCTATGTGGATTGGACGAGTTTACGATATTTGGCAATTTAAACAATAAGAACATTGTATTGTATTCTACTGTATTGTATAGACTTTTGCGTACACTAAATAATCTCGCATTTCAGTCAAAAAATGTGAGTTTAACAAATAAAATGGGGGAAAAGAAATTAATAAATAAAATAATAAAACAGATATACTCATCTCCAGAGCGCACCGATTTTTGACGAAATCCTCTGTTCGCGGTAGTTCGGATTAAATGAGCCCGCTACGGTGTCACAGCTAGAAGAGCAAACCGCTTATTTACGGACTCATTGATATTTCTACACACGAAAAGAAGATCGGCGAATAATGCACGTAGTAAAATATTTGATAATTTTTAGGTAAAACGAATTATCAATCCTTTTTTATGGCCACATAGATATACGTCACTGAGATGGCCATCATCCACAATAGAGACGTCGTGTTCAGACTAAATAACATTGAACAGTAAATTTGGGAACAATTATCGATTTGGTTTAGACGATTTGCTCTCGCTCATCGCTTTATAAATCCGCTGAAGGGCAAAGTCTCAGTTAATTTTGCGAAGCAACCGTTAGTTGAAGGTTTTCCAGTCCAGGACCGACATTAAAAAGTTCCGTCGACAATAGTCTTAAAGAGCGGCTTAAATCACATAAAAACCATCGATGAAACACGTAGGTATTCGGATTTGTTTAGTTTGTCTTTGTAATAGAAGAAACCACTTAGCGTTCACTCAAACCGAAATTGCTTTTCGCGTTTCGCTGGACGAAAGAGCATTCTGTTGACCACTCCATGGCTAAAGTGACTAACGAACGAAAACCGTATGTAATCCGCCGCATCATTTGTAACTACATCGTTAACTTGCCTTACTGAACTAATGAAGTACAAAGCAAAGTGCTCTGCACTCTCCTAGCGTGGATTACTCCTCCACAAAGCTAAACATTAGCACTGATCTGAACCTAATCGTACCTGACTACAGTGTACACACTTCCTTATCGTCGGTAATATTCAGCAAAACCAGTGTTGTGAACTTCTGTTGGCCGTAGTTCGTGTGCGGCTGGCTTGCTCCATTTCGGTCTTTTCATGTAACCAATCTAGTGAATTTTATGGGCAAAATTTTTCGTGTGTCATTCATCAGATGGTTACCTTCTTCATCTAATGGCTCTCTGCTAGCTTACATTTCAGGCTTAGTCACACAAACGTACGTAACTGAGTGGACCTAACTGAAGTTGCGAATAAACTGCGGTTACTTTCAGAAATAACGATCACCAGGCTAGTCAAAGCTGCCCAGAAGGCGTTTTACGTTATTTACCGCATGATCAGTGTTCAACTGGGACAGACCAATTACTAATTCCCACTTCGACCTTTGAACAGATCCTTGTTGCATTTTCCGCGGCAAATCAACTCAATTTCTTGGGTGATCGAGTTGTTTTAAACAACTGTTTTTCGCCACCGCCAAATTCAGCAGCTTTAGTCGGTCGTCTTGACTCCAGCTCACTCCCACCCCGTTCAATCAAGCGCGAACCCTCAAATGGTCTCTGGCCCTTAAAACAAGACCGTTTCGTCTATTTGTCACAACCAAGCGATTCGTATGGGTCTACTCAGGTTGAAGCTCATTTGCCGATCCTTCCCGTCTAATGGGTTCATCAACCCTTGCTTGGTCTTCAGTCAGAGTAACGCCCCGGTTTCCTTCCGAGCTTGTAACAAAATCAGACTATAAGCAAGATAAATTCGTGAGATTGAATGATGGTTGAAACAAAACTGCCCAACTGAAGCTTGATATGTAATTCGGAATGCAGACTGAAGAAACTAGAGGATAGCTTTCATTTTCCTTGCTAGAATAACGAACTGGTTGAACGGGAACAAAATCCAGTGAAGGTGGAAGTCAGTCAGTAGGCTGCATTCATGGAACAGACAAAAAGCCAGGCTATTAGTCAATCGCACATGGATGGAAGCCTCGAGCTGGCTTGCGTACTTGTGAAAAACACGGTGTGCATGATACACGAACTTGTAGAGAACATGTGCAAACTATCGGCTAGTCGGCAACTTCAAGCACAGAAAACACCAAATTTTCTGGCAATCTCCTTTGAAATCACGTTGCCAAATTCCCGAGTCCCGTATGGGTTTTAACCGAAATAAAGATCTATACACAGAAATAGTTCGGCTACGAGGATACCCAAATTCCGTGATTATGAAGTGCATTTAGAATTGAAATCGCTTCACTTTGCCTACGTTTATCAGAGTGCACCACCACCCACCCAGGATGATTTTTCTTCTGAAGACGGATTTCTCTAAACGACTTAGAAGATTCGCATGACAAAATAGATCCTACTCCAATTTGGCGTCACGTCTTCAACGAGTGTTTTGACTCAGCAACGGTCAAATTGGTATATGTGCCTATGCCAAATTACACGTATCTCGTCATCCGTTTTTTCCATCACTCTCAATGCCCCAGATCATTTGGCAACGCTGATGCCGCATGGAGTTAGTTTCTGTGATTATAATCAACCTGGTCAAAATAGGCATTGTTCATTTCAATTCGAAATTCAGTGTTTTGCATTATTCGTGCTTGATTCATTCCCGGCTTCCCGAAACACGGTATGCGCAAACGAGCTTGACCAGTATAAGGAACAAGGCGAGAATCACTCAACAGTCAACACAGTACAACTGTCAAATTACTAGTAGAAAACAAAACAAAATGAATAACGTCGCCTTGCTTTTCTTTACCGTAAACAGGTCAATATTTATAGTGTTACATCACTGAAGTGCTCATCCGAGGGCTTTTGCTTGGGAAATTTTACCATTACAGAAAAATGCATGAAGAACAGTGTAAGAAGCAGCCCATGTGTGAATTTCAAGAAATGATAGCGAAGATACGGTTGGCTAGCTCGAAGCTTTCGCCAATGTACGATTGACGGATGATTCGACTTTTCTATCTGTTGCGTGAACGCAAACTAATGACTTCTGCCTTTACTGGATTGTGATCAAGGCGCACGGAGCGCCCGTCTAGTTTGTCCCCATGGCTCAATCGAGCTGTTCGCAATTTCATTTTATATCTAAAGGTTCTTTTTTCATTTTTGTACGTATTTTTTTAATTTTCCTTACAATGGATTGTTTCTTCTTTAAATACCATTGAATTTTTTGGACTGCAATCAGCAGCTGTCGCTTATCATGAGAAAAATCTATTTGTTTTTTCAGTTTTCTCTATTCTAAGTGTTTTAGGTTTCATCTTGTGGCTTTAGTTGCTTCAGGTCTGGTTCGACACGCAAATTTCATTCGTTTCTCGACACTTTTCTTCCTCTTCTTGTCCACGAAAAGCGGTTCATTGTTTTGGCATTTTTGAACCGTAAGAGTCACGGCAGACTTTTTCCGTTGGTCATTAGAATTTCAATTGTTTTTCATAAATTTTCCAACCATGCTTATTCCAGTTGCCTGCCGAATGTCTTTTCGTCTCAGGTCATCGTTTGCAAGCTGCGTTAGCTTCGGCTGTAGGAATTCTTTTAATCAAAATTGCGCACGCAACCCGAGCGCCAACGGGTCCACGTACACAGTTATTTTCCTACTGACCGCATGATGCATTCGGGGCCTCGTATCACTCAGATCAGCCGTGTACAACGTTAGAGTCTGATTCACCGGGTGATAGCATCAGGTTGGTCAAAATGAGTGAAAAGAATCATTATGACTGTAGTGTGCCATATGCAGCAAGAAAGACAAGAGTCAAGTCTTTTGGTTGTGGAGGCATACAGTGGTGGGAGTGTGTCGGCTTAAACTGTTCATATGGTCCAATTTGGGATTTTTTAGACAGTTATCCACAGAAAGCACAATTCCTAGGGCTTGTAAGGCTCACTTTCACTGGCGCTTATAGCAGGATTGACAATCATGGAATTCAATAACTCAGTCCTCAACCCTACTTCACCGGGGGAATGTAACTGGAGTGTTGCCTGCCCACTAAATTGTAGCTGCTGCCGAAATTGAGTTAACGTCCGGAGAATGGGTGATTTTCGAGATGATGGACTAGATTCACAGACCATTTGAAATCAGTGAATAAATCATACAGCTTGAAAACTTCTCAGGTCAGTTGCTTTTTCGACGTAAACACAATTTTGGTTTTGTCGATTTATTCACACGTGAATGGCAAATGCTGCAGATCACTTGGCTGATTCATATAAGGACATACTGTGGATGAATGAAGCCAGTAAGCATTATTGTAAGAAGAAAACGAAATAACTGTAAACCGAGAGGAGGTTCAAATCACGAGAGTTCCATTCAGCTCACAGTCTTGGATCCAGTGTTAGATTCGTGATTGGGGTACGGAAGAAATAAACTGTTTATGAGATCTAACGAAAGTGTGACAGAGGATCAGGAATCCCATGGTTTGTAGTAGAGAGGTCTGCGTCCCTGCTGGATTTTGAATGTTGGTCGTGTGAGGAAACAACAAATATGAAAACCCCAGTTTCCAATTCGTCGTGCACCGAGCCCCAATTCATTTGGCACCCCCCCCGCTCGCCGAAATACTCTGTACATTTTTTACCATTATTACTAAACGAATTGATGAGTGCTGAAACACGTCTGTTAAACCACGCCGAAAAAGTCATTTCCATAGATCGTTTCCGGCATTCACGTACATAGTATCGGGAGGCACAAATGAAAATGTGTACCCGTCGCTTGTAATGGATGAATGGGCACAGCCCGTATGGTGGTTTGACAATCGATTGGAGTTTCATTATCTGAGGGATAAGTGTAAATGGATTCCTGTGTCAAAACGCGTGACAGAAAAAGTGAAAATCAGTTTGATTTGGAAATTGTTGAGTACCGATTGAATCGACGTCAGGGATTGCCGTACTGAATTTCTCATCCAGGTAAATATTGCCCGGAGAAAGCTTGCTTATGGAATCTTGGATTTAATAGTCTAACTGTTGTGGATTCAGCAGTGGATTCAACAAAACCTTGTTCGATACTTCTTTGGCTCTAATCCTGGACGTAATGTGCATTTTAAAAGATATGGACAAAATTGACAGCCACCTTGCTTGGAAATTCAGCCTCTAACACCCCTCTCTCATTTCCCTAACGAAATTCGGATGGCAAACTGGTGTAGAACTAAATTATTCAGCAAGTAAACTATGCGTAGGTATGCAAAACTTTTTCTGGAATAAACCCGCCAAACACAACATCACTAATCGATCAAGAACGATTTAGTAAATCCCATCTCATCCGTCTTTTGTCTCCGGGATCACAAACATTCTGCTCGGTCGAGCATTCATCCTGCTAACATGTGATAAACACTGACGCAACTGACTTTCTTCTTGATGCTTGCGCTCAGTGAAAAAATGACTCATCAGATAAAACGGGGACTTTAACTTCACACATGCGTGTCGCGCCAGTAGCTGTTGCAACTTCTTTACCCGGATCGATCGAAGTCCAAAAATATCGTTTATTACCATATTTCAGCTCTCCGCACAGTCGACTTGTAAGCTAACTGTGATTTAACTCAGAACCACAGGTAACTGATCGGTTCGATGCACACCGTACTGTTAAGGCACTTATTTGCTTCGATGTCAAAATCGTTTCAGTTAGTTCCAGTTCTACCTTGTTCAATTCTGCGGGCTGCCTCGTCTACTGTGGTAATTCTGACGCCTTTTTATTTCCATTATTACCCTACGTTAAACGCTCTGCCTCATTCACAAACTGCTACATCAGTCGTTTTGATTTTGAGTTTATCACCCCAACTATTGTTACTCAATTTCGCAATGAAACAGCCCAAATTAGATTTAAACAAATGATTATGAGTACCATATCGATTCAGCATGAAAAGACTACGTACACAATCTTGAAATTTCATACCGATGGATGGTATCGCAAAATAGAAAAGGGGAAATTTATGGGCTTCTAATCGGTAATATGTTCACTCTCCGATTTGTTATCGCCAGTTCTCACTAACTGCACCGTTAGAGTAACTGAACTGAACACATCCAGTTTGCTTGTTTATTAGTCAAAAGTAATCGTTCATCTCGGTTTTCTGTAGTCGATACTCAGTGATTGATTTGTTAACTGGCTAATTTGACCCATTGTTATTAGCTGACCTCTTCTTTCGGAGTTTCGTTCAGTTTATCGATTCCCGTAATCAGTGCGACATCGCGGCCGTTGCGCTGACCCCCGACAAGCCCTAGCCGTTAAGCTAGCCGGGTGGAGATTTTCAACTGTCAGTTGCGCATCATCACTACAAGATATAACGCCCATGTCAGTCAGTGGATTTTACAGGTCACAAACGTTTAAACGCACCAGATGATCGACTTCCAGATGCGGATGAACTTCTCTGTAGGATGCAAAAACATTACGCTCAACCGCACTGGGCTTTGTTACTTGATAATTTAAAACGAAAGGAGATTTGATGTGGTTTCCCAAATGATTCTTCTTGCAGCTTCAACATCCAGCTTACAATTATTAATAGCGGAAATGTTGTTTCCTTAGCTCCTAAAAGATCTCATTCATATCAACTGTCTATATCGCCAAGTTTGTTTTTCTTCGTTTAGATCCCACATGTGAGTGTCATCAGTATTAACATTTTTGCTAGCTGGCTGTCAAGTCACTTCCTCTCTAATTGCTGGTTCATTCATAGGGAAATCTTGCTCTAAGAGTCAAATAGCCAAAAGTTCACTGTGGTGGGTGTCAGGCGCTTGCGCAATTTGGGCGGGTCACGATTGGTCGTTAATTCCAACGTTCGAATGTCATCAGGTTTGACCTTGTAGCTCAGCTGATATAGCACAAAGGGCACAAATGAATGCACGCGCGGGTTCGAACCTCGCCGTGGTCGCAGACTAATCACAGCTGAATCAATTCTATCCTTCCCTTTCGGTTTATTCCCTCCGTTGCCAACTTTTATCTGAAATATTAAAAATGGTTTTCTTTTACTTTACGCCGTCCAACAAGCATCGGCTTGTGCACGTGGCTGCTAGTAAAAACCACAATCCCGAATGTGCATATGTTCAGATCATGTACAGGCCAAATCATTGCAACAGTATGATCAGCAACTGTGTAGATAAGGTTTCCAAGCCTGTGCTACACTTTGATTAGAGCTCGTTCAATGCATAAGAACAAATGTGCTATATCTTCACAATATTACCAAGTGTACAGGACTCCTTGTGAAAATAACGTATAAAGAACTAAACCGAAAGTAACATGGAATTCGATAAGTTCAGTACGATTAACTGGGAGCAAACGCTACAGTATTTAATTATGGTAAGTGTTTTGATCTGTGGACACCGATTCACACAGAATATTCCAGATTCACCTAACGCTCAATGCTTGTTCCGGCACCTTCATCCCTGGTGATGATATTACACTGGTTTAAATTCAGCAACTTACAAACTGCTTTGTGCAATGATTCTCAAGCCTAAAGGTTTCAGTGCTACTATTTCTAAGGAAAGCATCACGAAATACACCCCGTTTTTCCCCACCAGGATTTTGGGTCACCTCATCCGGCTCCAGTAAATCTACCATAATCCGTACTATTACAGTAGACCTATAGTAAGTCTGAGACGAATGTTCCATTTGTTCAAAAGCAATTTCGGACACAGATGGAAGACAAAGCAAAAGCAAACAAATTAAATCCTCTCTAGTTTTGATTAGTAGATTTATGTAAGAAGTGAGCCGATCAGCCATAATGCATCGGCACATTAGGCGACCTAGCAGAATTAAACTGCACAAGACTGATGCATTTCGCTATCGGTACAAAACGATTCCCTTTACCAGGTTGTTCACTTGTTCGTTGTTCAATCGGCCCATTCTGACTTTTTCAAACCTATCGGCATGGCATGGCTGATTTCTTCTTCCTCCAAAAAACGTGAATGGATCTAATGCACAGAAATTCCACAATTTCCCACTTTTGAGGTCAGTCTTGGCATTTCATGTTCATTCATCAGCCGTTCTTGTTGTCCCATGATTTGCCCGTCTTATCAGTTCTTTAACCCACAAATTGATGCATGAATTCCTAAATCATTCTTGCGCACTTCTGAACTACGTTTTTGTCTGAATGATTGGTTTCTTTAATCATATACGGACCTATTCACTTCGTGTTGTCCGCGTATGGTCGCGTCATTCCCATGCATTACGAAGTTGCCTTTCAGCATATGTATGTTTAGTTCATACTAAATGGCAAGGACTGATTTTGCTAAATGCCAGTGTGGGCCTCGTCCTCTGTCCCAGTAGATTGAAATGGACAGTAGTTGGGTGTATGGCCTCTGTGTTTGTTGCAGCGACTACAAGTAGCCTAGATTGTAGTTCCTACACGACACTGAACCACAGTATTAGATCAATATTTCCCGCGATGGCAACTTGTCATTTAAGGCTCCTTTTGGGCAAAGTTCGAACATAAGTCCTAGATCAAACACGTAGTGGCACTATGAGCTATCAAATACTAAACCGAGGTCTCAGCATCTCATAGAGTTTGGCTTTAAATTTAGGCCAAAATGCTGTAGCAGAACGGTTGCTTCACTGAGTTTGTGCCTACACTATTTGTATAGAAAACAAGCAATCCATTTGTCCCGGTCTTATCTTCCATTTGTATTAACAATTTCCCTGAGGAATGTGCTGGGGGCTTTTTGCACGATTACTATAGTAGTCCCAGAAATAATAGCTTCGCCCTACACGGAGGTGAAGATAAGGCGAGATCTTGTTGCATTTTGCATATTCGGAACATGACATTTCTAAAACTCACTGGCAAGTGACTAAGACGGATTTAAGGCTACATTGCAAAAACAAGGAAAGCTTACATTTTCTCATTTAATCCAGTTTACACAAATCGATTAGTAACAATTCCCCACAAGATTATATTCTTGGCATGATTTTGCCAGCAAAAAGTAGCACCAAGGTTTAGACAGTGCTGACGAGCCGAACCGAATCACCTATGGACCTAATCTGGACAGTCTAATCTGTCAAGTACGAATCCCCCGAGGTTCGATGCTCTGCCAAACGCGCTTCTGAATCGTCTCTTAGTCCAGTGACTTAACTTAAGAATAGGAATTCCAAATTTGTATATAAAAGGTCGTCTTTTTCACCATTTTTGAAAATGGTGAATTTTTCGACCGGGATATTCTAAATCACGTCGGTCTGAGAGTTACTTTGTAAGGAAGTCCATATTGTCGAAAAGAGCATCGACTTACGTGAATTCGGCACGTGTTTCGTTTTTGTGCAAAATCGAGTTTCCGGTATTTCGGTTCGACTGACGTTCGCCTCACGCAAACACACAAATAAATACATTTGCTACTCGTGATCATCAGTTGATTGATTGTGATTAGCAGGTTTAAAATTAGCATGTGGACAGTCTGATACGATGAGTTTTTTCGTGGAACGTTGTGCTCTCTCGGCAACGTCCTATGAACACACGTGTGTATTCATACAAAAATATAAATAAATATATATATATATATATATTTACACACACGAACGCAGAATGCGGACGGTCAAACTCAGTTTGCTGCAATTTTGTCAAATCCGCATGGTATGTGGTCTGGGGTTGTTTCTGTAGCATTCGACTTGCTTTTGTTCAAGTTCCTGCGTAGAATGAGAACCGTCAGCGTTAGATACATGCACACGTTGTGTGCGCGTGTATTTTTCCTCGTGACTGTTATACGCAGATTCATGCGCCAGCGATGGAACGACGTAAAACAAATCTGGCTAAGATCCGCACACCACGAGCCGAAGATTTGTTTTATTCTCTCTTATGATACAACGCGCATTCAGTTCGGGTAATCGAAAGAATTAATAGTAATGTAAAGTGGGCGACAAAACTCGTCTCGCGATCTTGTGTGTTGAATTACTGTTGTATGCAATGACGTGAAACTGACCATTTACTGCCATAGTAAATCGATTTTTCAAAGACAACGATAAACAATGAGGAAATATGCATGTGATCCTTTTTTCAACTGAGACGACGTCATTTATATTTATATATTTTCTGTTAACTATTGCTACTTACATGAGAATGAACTAATATTTCCCCTCTAAGAAAATGCATACTGAGCAGTGAGTACAATAGGTCAAGGCTTGTGAATTATCGTATTTCAGTTCCTTTCGGACCCATGTTGTATCACCTATAGTTAACAAAAGGTGGAACAGTAAAGTTTATTTTAATGACAATGGAAAGTAAAATTTGATTATGAAGCTGTTGACAATCGTCTCGGTTTCCCCGGGCTTTACACAATCGTTCACGCGAACACGGCGCGGGTTGACGTTAGTACATACGAACTCGTTATACGGCAATGGATCAGTTAAGGTAAGTAGTTATTTGAGGCCATTCTCAAAACATCTCCACAGAAAAAGTGGATCAAATCAAATGCTAAGATGGCTAATCGTGATATCGATTACCACGAGTGATGAATGTCGTTCGTTGTTTTTCTATTCTAGTGGCATAGGGCAATTCGCTATCGTCCGGTTCATTACCACGCCTGACCTAATATGGTTTTACTCCACTCCATGTTTCAGGACCATTTTTGCAGGTTCTGTCTTTCTTCCGATGTGGTGGGCTCCAGAGGCTGATGCATGCCTTGTTCACTGCGCTCATGCATGATGGATGAAGTAAAAAAAATTTATTGATAGTAATATAAGTTCGCATATGACTGCAGAGAAACCCAAAGGTACGCAGCTGAATCAGTGTCTATCGCTACTCGTTAGAACTATGTACATTCTTGTGTATATTGTATTGTGCATACGTTTGTCACCAGAATCGTACTTGAGTCCCAGAACTGTGAGACATTACATTCGAGAAGTCGAATGCGATTTCTAGATATTCTTGGTAGACAAATTAAATTCACAAAGCGACGGTGGTAGGGTATTTTTCTTATGTTCTATTGAAATTGCCACTGTTAATCAATATCAGCTCCGGCACAGTTATTTTGTTCTTTTCAATCAAAAACTCTCACAAATAAGTGACAAACGTATTTACCTTACAAAACGTGAGCACGGAGAGCCAAAACCGGGCCGATACAAAGACTATAGGGCTGTCTTTACTTGGGCCCAATTGATCTAACTGAAATCAACTATAAAAATGTGCGCAATTGGTGCAAAGAGTAACTCATGATCTCTGTCCACAGGTACTTGAAGATTATATGGGATTAGTGCACGAATCAAAGACTACGTCACTAACAAATTAACAAAGATTCGTGATTGAAGCTCATTTCTTAGGCGCATACACCAAGACTTTGCTTCCAACTTTTCTCGGTGGGAACGAATATTTATTAGTTGATTTTTGTTTTGACTGACTGACCTTTGGACTCCGCCCTGAAAGTACAAACCTTGAATCCTCTGATTCACTTTACATCCGGGACTTACCAGACTCGATTTTTGCTCTCACTAGAGCTTATCTCTTGTTTATCGCACCAAGAGTTTGAACGCGACTCTTTCGTATGGACGGCATGAGTTAACGCTACGCTGCCCAGCCCCCCCGGACTGAGGGGCACGTTTGCGCAGACGACTGCTTCAGTGACTAGTCAACAAAGCCCGAGGGATTTGAAGAGAAACGCAGTTACGTCAAAAGCAAAACGCAATCCAGTGCTTCATGAGGGCAAGGTTGATCGGAGGGCTTGAAGTTTGCGCGTTCAAAGTGGAGTCCGAGGGGTGGTCAGTCGGGATAAAATTATCATTAGTCCCACACACTACTCGCAAGTAATTGTGAGATACATATACTCGCTATTTGTTGTTTCTTTTTCCAACAACCGAAACTAACCCAGAAAGAAACACGGTTAGGATGCTTCCAATTCAGGTGGTGAGCAAAAATATCATCTGAGGACCAATATTCTTGTAAAAATAGAGTAGTTTTTCACTTCACATAATGTCCAAACCGATATCTGCCAAGAAGATTCCAGCCGCCCAATTGCTAATAGAATCTGTCTTGCAGCTACGGACAAACATCGTCTGGTAACCATAATCACTAACAACTAGAATTTATTCATACCTTTACTAATTGCTGGAAGTTCAGGGTTTTTATCGCATTAATATTGCACCGTCATCTTGGAAATTTGTTTTCCGCGGTTACTGGGGTATCCTCAGCTCACTCTAGAATCAGTGTAGTGACCTTGGTGTTTGTGTGTGCTGTTCTCTGCGTCTTATCGCCTACTTCCTTATGTGATTTTTTCTCCGCTTGCTTAGTCTTGTGAGTCCACCTGCGTGCGAACAAATGCGTCCGTGACCTGGATGCCCACGAGCATATTCTTAACCCTCGCACCACGGAAATCAGTTGGCCTTATTCCGAACTCGTCCCGATACCGCGTCCCGCCAGGAATGAGCAACTAAACAGTAGTTGATCTGCTATCGGTAACTTATCCTACGTTAGATTGAGGTTCACATTTGCGAAAACGGCTCACAAGGCCAGAAGACTGGATCGATGTAAAATACTTTGTTTACGCTGTCTTTTGTCATGTATGTTTTCAGAAGTCGCGTGCTCCCAGGCACCTACTGCAAAAGTTCCTTGTACTGGCTGCTAGGCAGTGATTGGAGTTCACGAGGTGCTGTGTTCTGACAAAATAACACACTAATCGTGAAAAGTAAACATGCCACAGGCTAAATGTTCCGTCCGTTATCAGACACCAGAAACAAATATGTTGTAGAAATTTATTGTGCTAAGGTTGGCATTGTTTACTCTTCGAGTAAATATTCAGAAGTACCGGATTGCAAGTTACGTGTGAGTTGTTGGGATTTGTTTTGCAAACGTGACAGATTTCGTATGTTGGCGATGGAGACTGAGGAAGCAACCACATTTTTTCTGGCTTTATTTCCTACACTTATCCTCTTTAGTTAACACATTTGTGCTAGTCCAGTTTAAAATTCACACACTCTGTGATGTTTCTGCTGCGAACAGAGGACTCAATGCGAAAGTTCCTCGATTTCTTATCAGCCCGAGCTACAAACGTAGAATGCAACCACCGAAGCTTTCCCGGGATCAAACACATTCCAAAAAACAATTCACAAGTCGATTTAGGTTTGTAAATTTAAAGAGTCCGCTGCTTTGGTTTTGCTAATCTAACTACAGGCTTAGGACTACACTATTCATATGGAATGATTAAAACAGGAACAGGCAAGTTAATGGTAACAAATATGTGGTGATGTTTTAAGAGGAACCAATTTGTGTATTATCACATTTGTTTATGATTTTCCAACGATCGCGAGCAGCACAAAAGTAAAAAGGAATGGGGTTGCACAAAACCGATTGTCCACCTCCGCAATGAGTGTCCACGAGGCACTGCTCGCGCGTAATAACATAGGTCTGTGGTCTGTAAGACAAGTAAAGGTTCCCGGTTTGATTTCGATCTATTAGGTTGACTTAAGTATGTACAACTAGTAAATGGACTTTCCCTTCCATACAGAATCTGAGTTCAAGTGATACCTTAAAATACTTCCGTGATATATTTACCACTATTATTAGTCGCTTTTTGAATACCAACAACGTAGTCAGTCTCTAGTGCGGAAGTTCTCGGACGGGAATTCGTTTCGGAAAAACGATTTTTTAAAAATGACTTCTCATTTATTCTTAGTTGACTTGGTTTTGATTAGTCATGATCTGGTAGTATGTAAATAAAACTGATTAGGTTTCCATGAGTCCGGTTTTATCGGCCTTTTTTATTAAAATCATCTATTAGGTTTGAAAACCAAACTGTCAGACGAATAAAAATAGCCACAGAACATCGGGTTTTCTAGTTTTCGCACTTGTCTGACAAGTCTCTTCTTGAATGAACGTCTATCATATGATCAGTTTGGATGCTTTTCGCGGGTAGTCAGAAAAAAGAACGGAAATAATAATTTTTCCAACCTATATTCATATACCTGAAGAATTACCGTACACACAAGCATCGAAGTCAGGCCCGAGTGGTTCATATTTTCAACGTTTACATTTTTGGATGTCTCTGCGAATTGTCATCTGAGTGCGATATAGTAAAACACCCGAGTATTATTCCTGGTTGAAATTTAATGGGTTGAAATATTCCAATGATATATTTTCTAGAAGTATCAAATACCCACTCACACTGGACTCGTGCCTTCAATCAACGACAGAACAAAATATTTTTCTTTCTTTCTCATGTACTCGTACACACCCTCCCACTCCACCTACTCGTGTGTCGTTTCCATTGTCAGCTAATACCCCGGGGTAATCTTTTTATGGGAAAATTTTGGACAGAAGGAGTATGAGTTTTGCAGAAAATATCAGAAAAACAAGATATCTCCCAAACACTGATAATTGTCTAGATTATGTTGAGTGTTTTTAATCATAACAAAAACATTATCTTCTCTTCGTATAACAAAGTGATGAGATTAGGAGTGACAAATTATTTATTTCCACCTTATAAACCAAGGTGACATATCAGCAAAGGCACGGTATCACCGATGTGAAAACAAATCAAAAATTGTCGGTTTCGTTTTTGCACAATGACTACCACCAGTGATTCATATTGATCAAACTTCTTGGCCGTCCATTGTTTTGATGATCGATTTTGCACGCTCACAAATAATAGTGATTTCGGGCATGCTGGAAACTAACACTGTGATTCGTTTGCTTCATGTGGGTCGTGATTTTGGTCAGATGGAACAGAACTATAGTTCATTGTGCTTATCTGAGCGATCAAATACTTGACTCGTCACATATCAGGTGTTTCAACATGCCGGATGCTAATCAAGTCAGCCACTACTTCCACGAACAGCGGTTGAACCTTATCGCATGTGCGCAACATGTTTGTGGAATTGATATGCCCCATAGAACTTAACCTAACAGCACTGAGGGAATCGATCATTTTTGCCCCGGAATAGGGAGCGGCGTAGGACCACATGATTTCCCAACAGGTTGTGCCTATCAGTGAACGGCAAGACAGCGATCCAGAGTTCGTCTTCATTGCTTTCAGCCACCACTCCTACAGACAATTTTCATGTCCACAAATTGGGCATAATCTAAGTAGCATGCACCTGTATCCTGCATTACTTCTTTTATTTCGTTAGTACCATGTCCCGAAGAAGCCTTATCGTCCGCCTTCCCCTCTCCGAGGAAGTATGAAGTACTTGCCTTATCACAAAACTCATCCTTCAGAATTGCTTGTGCTTTTATCACTGTTTTTGTGGTGCGCCAAGTGCTAAAAATGGAAATCACGAGAATATATGCATTTTGAGAGTTGAACATTGTGGTGGTAGAAAGTTGCTGAGGGCGTACCGCAAAGACAGCAAGCGAAAGGACAGAAGAAATCAAACCGAATAGATGAGCGGCAATGAACATGATGGTTTTCCTCGTAAATGAGCTGTGAGTAGCGAACTCGGCAAATGTGGACTTTAGCAAAGAAACCGCGGAGCATATTCCAGGTTCAGGGATTACAATTTTTGCATCATAATGCTCGTACAGTGGGCCGACCTAATTCGCAGGCCAAACTAAACATCCGACTGAGGAACTGGAGAATGCGTGAATAAGCGAACGCTGTCCGAAGCTGCTGATGTGACAGTCCTAACCGTGAGCGGATGGTTACAATTGACCTGTAGGACAGAGGACCTGCGGCAGCAGGACTAGATGAGTAGAAGACGTTTCTCAAGGTCACGATTGTTTTCTGGAGGAACTTTTCGAGGAAGAACGATAATTCCCTTCGAAAAAGGTTAACATAAGAGTCCCCTGAAAAACATTATCAGATCTGTAAAAGTGTATTTGAGAGAATGGAGTACTCCTACGGAAAATAGTACCTGATAGACTGACTAGCAAACCACTACCGCGAATTAACGTTACTTTTGTAACTTCTAAGGCATCTAGTTTCCAGTTTTCAGGCCCGGCTATCTTGTTTAAGACGGTAGAAGTCAAACTGGAATTTGTGCCTTATTGGAAAAGCTGTTTATCTAGAAAAAAGTTAAAGACTCATTTTATCCGACTACCCGTTTACTTTGTTTCAATGGACTTTGTAATGCTTTGTCGCTAAACAGATTTGTGTTATTCATTAAAAATTGAAATGTGATGATGATGATTAATCCGTCCAAGTTCCACTATTGTTTTACCGGTATTTAAACTTTTGTGTAGGCTTTTCGTATTGCAATGTGACGCCATGTTTATCGGACAAAGATCAAAGCTCAGGAAACTAGTCTCGAGGTTCGATTGCTGATTGTCTGATACCACGGAAAAACAGCATAACACAACACATTTAACCTCTCATTATACCCTCTTGTATATTTCAATGAGATAAATCATCATGTCCGAAATAAAATCGTTTACACATCACGTGGGTACAGATGGTTTATGACTTGGTGTCGTTTTTAGTACATTACGGAATGAATTTCCATTCATACTTGACAATATTATTATGGATGTCGATAAAATTTGCTTGAGGGTTTTATGCGCAGCATATTGTATGGCATTAACTACAAATCGATAGGTAATCAGTACTCGTTCAACCAAACCCTTCCGGTGTACTCTGGGCTTCCGCAATCCATACCCCATCAGTCACTTGGATGGGTCAGTTTAAATGTGGAATACCCTAGGCTAGTAATCATTGATAGAAAGATTCGCGTTGTTCCCATGGTGAATAGTTTCTTGTAGAACATCATCACTGTAAATTCGATCGGTTTTGGGCAACGGTACATTTGGCTTTATGGAAGCAACAGAAGATAAGTAGAACGAAAATGCCTAATCTGATTTCGTTTTCTTCTCTTGTTCGAAATTAGATAGCTGTTCAAGGTAACCGAGTCAGTTCATTGAAAATGATATTATTTGCTAAAAGTAAGACCAATACTTCCAAAAATAACTTATCATCGCCTGTGGTAGCGGTTGTGCAGAAATAGAAATCATACCATTCGAACTCGAACGCTTTATCACCAAATTTCCCAACCATTGGCCAATTTTCCGCTAAATAGTCAAAGATTGAATAGCGTTGTTTCTTTATGCAAATTAAATGCACGAATATGATACGGAAGAAATAACAGATTGACTGTCCGACAGCTTGCTAGCTACACTGATAAGGGTTCGGACTTATAGTGATCAAGCAAGAATCGAACGATCTCGTTCCCGACAGTTCAGATTCGCGTCCGTTCTCAAACCCGTGCCACACATTTCCCAGATTTTCAGTCCACTTCGTAAATGAAAAAAATGCAATCATGGATTGCGCACGGAATTCTGACGAAATGAGCTGAACAAACGGAATGTCAATTTTATCCAAAAATACACCGCTTTTTATGAAATAAAGTGGGTTACTAATCGTGTTCTTGAATGCCCAGTTTTCATTGAGAATATTTTCAAAAGAAGACGCTTGACTTATGCAATCTAACGATCAACCGAAATCAGTCAGCATTTGGGAATTCCAAAATGAATCTTTCAGTTTTAATGAACGTTGCCAAATAAAGTAAGCAAAGTAATGGCAAGTCATTTTTTTTACTTGCTGAACCATGAATCACGTGGTAAACATTCTGTTTGCATATTTCGTCCGATGTTGGGAATGCAACTAACCCGTTTCGACCTTCGCATTCGGTCCAAATTCATTCGCAAAGTTCCCCATTTGGCCTTTCCACATTATTATTAGTCGCACTGTAGTGGCAGATTCAATGCATTCGCAAACGTTTGCACTCACCAACACGTTCAAGTTGGATCGCCAGTGAAAGCCAGTAAAGAAGCATTGCAGAGCCGTTGTTTAATTCTTGCCTGGGATTGTGAAAAATTCCCATGCAACACATTGCAATTGCAATACCAGTCGAAGACTGACAATTGCGAATCAAACACCGTAAAAGCTTAGATTGTTTCGGTGCCTCTAAACAGCTTGTTAAACATGATTTGTTGTCCAGTCAAGTTAGTTCAGTTTCATGATCAAAGGTGGACGTTCATCCAATGATTTACTTTATCGTAATGGATGATTTTCCCGAGGAGGGCGAATACGTAATAGACAGCATCACGGAGCGTGGCTATCTGCGCTGGCTCAGCTTTCGCTGCCTACAATCAGCCCCGGGGCATTTTATTCCATCTTCGAAATTGTTTTGAATTCATCCTTTCCACCGATCGCTACAGTGGCAAATGAACAAATGTGCTTGGTCGAATACGTCCTTTGAAGAATTGATTAGAAAATCAACAAGATTATTAGAAATATGAAGAATGCCTTAAAAGTTGAAATGATTTCTTGTCAACTGTTTGAACCCGCGCTATGAATCCGGCAATTCACTTGGGGATCACGATTGTCACTTTCAAGTAATTATTTGTTAATTGAACAAAACAAAAACTGGAAGAACGATACCAAGTGAGCGAAATGAGCCGTTGAACAATGCGGCCTTCAGAAAACTGTCTAAATGGATTCCAATTAAATCAACGGCCCTTGGGATGGTGGTTCTTTCAGACGTCTTTTGCTTCTAAATGTTCGATTCATCAAACAGCCTACCACCACTCCTATTCACTATACTGATAAGGCAGATCCTTGAACGACAATTATCTCACTTAATGACTTTTACCTCGCTTCGTGAAATCTGTGCATTAATTTTCTAACTACAACTGAAGCTTGCTGAACCATTTACCAAGCCTAAGGATGTACATTTGTGTTCATCCGTGACCGACCAACGTTTTGGCGAGACCGCTTGGAAGATGGATCACGGTGGTAGGCGAAAGGATACAGAAACCATAGCCGGTGGGCTGTCTCATTCTGTTAGATCTAGATTATGAAGTTGGGATCCATTGAATCCCCAGGTGTGAAGGTTGTAACCACATGCAAAATGTTTTTGCATCACCACAATTCTCCAGGCTTAAGTCCTTGGGATTTTTCTCTCACTATCAGTTGATGCTTTGAAGTGGCAACCAAGAAACGAGCAAAGCAGTTCATATTTGACGGTAAGAGACTTAACTAAATAGGTGGATCAAAATTGTTAATCACCAATAAATAAAAATGTTAATAATTAATCCGTAGACACGTTTGGGAAAATCCGTGTCTGATTTCGCAATCTGTTCCGCTGTCATTTGCAAACTTGAATACGTTTTGCGTGCTGTTTCCCGATATCAAAAATTGTCATATACAATACAACCCTTTTCTGGTAAACTACCCGAATAGTGACTAACTGAAAGCTATGTTCTTTCGGTTTCACCATCTTTTTGGCGAATAGTAATCACTTTTTCATCATTATTCCTTCAGTAATTTGACAAACATGTTTTTTGCTGATCTGTAGAAATTCTTCGCTGAAATGTCAAAATGGAAAAAAACGAGTGGTGTGAATGAAATTGCCCTTTATTTCTCCTCTATCTCGAATGCACATTCATTACTATAACTCAAGTGCACAGGAAAACATGCCCCGTGCCACAAAAACATCGGTTTCCAGGTTTTGAGGGAAAGATGACAAGTGTAGAGAGGACTAGTCGATAAAAACACTGGGTGGTAAATTTTTCACTGCTAGGGAGATGAATCGCCAACGTTCAGAGTTTCATGCAGCGTCCTGGATGACGCAATCCCAACCATTAAAGGCAGTCTGTCGGTCACTAACTGCTGCTCAGACTGATGCTAGTTAATTCCATGCTAAAATTTACTTTCCTGAATAATTCGGACACGAAGATGGTTTCACCAAAGCTTAGAAAAATTAGGATGCGTGGTTAATTTTGTAGGTCCATATCTAAACGTAATTGGAAAGGAGAAAGAGAAGTAAGTCGTTCGTGAACTGGCTGGATTGATGTAAGTCGAGAACTTCTGGGTTTCAGTAAAGCGCTGCAACAGAGAAAATCGATGTCAGTCATGTCCGGAAACTTGATCAGATATGAAATTCTTAATGATCAGACATGAATTTCACATAGATAATCGTGAGTCAATGTTTGCTATTAAAATAACAAGTCGAAACTATATTCACTCTCTCGCAGGTCACCATTCACAGATATTTTATGCCTCGAAAACTACGGATTATTAGCAATATAAAAGGGGTGTGTTCAGATTTGAAGTAAAATCCTGATGCAGGTATATCGACTGGGAACCAACTGGTCGAGGAGAGTTTTGGTGTCAGATAATCATTGGATGTTCATCTGCCACTTAAAGCATTTTCCGCGCGATATCCCAACATGGTGCATTTTCCACCTTGAACAGTTTTCTTCATACTTTTGAAAAGAAAACAAGTGATTATGAACCCGTGTGATCAATTCACTGCAGTTTGTACACCCAATCACCCCAGACCATGTTCTGTTTATTTTGCTGATACTTCATTAAATTAACTGCCCAAATAGAAAGAGAGCTAGGAACAGTGAAGTTGAGGAACAGTACAGACGAAGAAAGGTTTCGAATACAAGAACATTCTTGAATGCGGAACTGAACCAGATCACCTACTGTCTCCAACTATCGCCTAGGAGGTTTTCGTGGACCCCAACTCGGTAGTCTAACTGCGTCTACAGAAGCCAGTCCACTGATTAAACCTATGATGTTCCTCTCCGTGTTACAGACTGGCCACCTCAAATTCTATTCCAGATGGCCACAGTGATGTATCAGTTTCAGAAATCTTTTCAGTCTGTCACTTTGTCCAGTCTACCGGAAGCTTTTTTACTAATTTATTTTCCTACCCCAAAATACGATGTTATTTGGCTCTGTTGACAAACAGGACTTCTTCGGTTCTTGAGTTGGCACCAGAAGCCAGATGACTACAAAATCGAAGCACAAAGCAACAAATATTCTACGCTTATGACATCTGGTACCTCAAAACGAAAGAAGACCAATCATGATATTCCTTTTAATCACACTTGCTTTTACTGTTCGCCTTTGTTGTTAGGTAACTTACTAAGCTGAACAACTGACCAAAACCAGGGTATTGTTTTGCACTACCGGCGTAATTCGTCGCGCAACGGCGAATATTGTCACACGTGATTCCCGTTCGAGATCCGCGTCCATGGTGGACCAATGGTAAGGGGATTTTCGGTTAACTTTTAAGAGCACCGATTTTTTTCCAGCCCGTGAACTCTTACATGGATTTTTTAAGCAGGAAATCAGAAACTTTGAACAGGCAAATGAGTTGGAACAGCTGACAAATTCCCAACAATTTCCGCCCGGAAATTGTTGGGATGTGTTCCGCAGTTTAACAGAATTGCAAGTCACGAATCAACATCGAAATCCAAAATAATTTTTATTCGCAGCCAAGACTCAGGTGTCTGTTTGGTATAATGTGAACAAGTAGACAATCGAAACTCGGAGGGTCGTTTATTCGTTAACTCATCAATCATGTCAACCTAAATAATAACTGGGTCATTTTATTGCACTGTCGATCATGCAGTAGTAATAGGATCCTTTGTCCGGTGGAAGATTTTATCGAGATATGTCAGGATTTTAAAGAACGATTTCGTTTGGAGTTAATGAGTTTTCAACTTTGAAACTCAAGTGTCCTTATTAGTAGTTGAAATTTATCAATCTAAAGCTCTGCATGCACGAAGCGATTCCAGTCAGTGAAAATTAGATCGGTATTGAACGATGATATATGCCTTGCGATTTTACTTGTAATTTCTTGGATTCACTTCGTCCTACTGGGAACCAATTACCCAATTCTACAGCTTTCCACTTACTGCATCTGTCTACCTAGCAATATCCGCAACCTAAACAGTGATTAAAACCAATTAAAAAATTAAATGACAGAATGCTTGAAGTACTCCGATGTTACTAGTAGAGCTAATCGTTTGTGATCTCTGAATATCGTTAGGCTTGTAAACAGTGTATTCTTTTCTCTGATGTAACTTTGATGGTTATTACACATATGCCAGGATGGTCTCCAGTTCACTGGCCATCCACTATTACCGCATGATTTCCTCGGGGCTACCTTCGAACAACGGACACGGTGCCTTAATATGATTTGCCAGGTCTGCTGCATTTCCTTATTCTTTTATATTTTTGTCTTTTATCACTCACCTCCTTGATTAAGGAAATAACAGTGTACATCATTTTACAGGAAGGGAGGGCACAGCCAATAAAGGGTTGCCAGGTGGGAAAGTTGACCGGCGGTGGGAGGATTCGAACCCGAGAACTCCACGTCCAAACGTCACGACCTTATCCGCCGAATGGGAGCGCATCTAGTACACCTATTGAATTTCTGTCCTACAGAGTCCAATAATTGCACGGTCATTTAGTCGTGTGGAAATCCCACATCTATAGTGGTTTTAAGTTCATATTTATCAATTTGCATATCAGCGCCCAGAAATCTGTTGATATCTCATCTCGCCTGAATTCCAGCAGATAGCGTGAAATTTCACTTGTGTTCTTTAAAAAGGCTTTCACGTCTTTTCAATTAAAGTCAAGTCAAGTCAAGCAAACACTTTGTGCACCCCGAACTACATGGACAAATATTCAATTGTCACGTAGCCAAAAACATTGTCAGGGTGAACGAAAACTATACTATGAGTGTATAAAAACAAGGCATGAATATATTTATATTTATGAGACGTAAGATATGACAGGATTAATTTCTCCGAAGCTTTCAAAGATACTGAAGTGCAGGCAATGAGATGGAATTTGGAAGACCCCTTCTTAATAACGAGGGTTATGGCGGCTGTCCACATGGTACTCAGGAATTCTGTTGTCAAGCCAGCATTTATTAAACGGTTCAAAAGTACCAGTGATAGAGTGGCGGCACCCTCCTTGAGGACTGTGGGGCCGAGGCCGAGAGTTTGGAAAAAGAAGTACTCTACAGACCTCTGGGGGTGAAAAAGAAAACCAAGGCACTTATGAGGAAAAGTCTTTAGTGACAGGAAAAATAGAGGGCTCAAATTTATTGTTGAGCAACATTCAGATCTTCAACGTCCTTAGTAGCATATCTGCATGCAGATATGTCTTCGAGTATTATTCAGCTTTCTGGATAGTAATCTATTTTAGAATGCTCTTTCTTGACAGATTTTGTTAGTTGGTTGGCTTAAGGACGATCCTTCCTCTTAAAATTGTATGCCTTTCCAAGACGAAGTCTTTGAGTCCAGAGGATAAGAAGCGACCGGGGCCAATGGATAGTATTGACGGGACAGCAGAGATTAAAGCAAAAGTTAACTTGTGTGTTGATCCCAAGACGCACAGACATCAGGATCTTGGGCTAAGGAAAAGTTTGTCTGGCACTCCATCTCGTTCAACTTCATGAAGTTTTGCGAAATCTGTGGTCGCAGCAATGTGTGAAGGATAGAACCTTGATTATAGCGTGATCGGCTGAACCAATAAGAGATCGATGTGAAGTGTAAAACAGGTAGAATATCAAGAAAGGTGTTCATTCTAGTGGGAAACTTGACCGCGTTTGCTAGAGCAAACGGAACGAAACAGATGAAAAACAAAGCGATAAAGTTCCAGCAACTAGGCCTAAGGAAAAGTCTGCGTATTTTGTAGAATAAGGGTGTAAGATGGTGCCAAATTTTCAAAGCATTTTGTTTTGATCTCATGCGTCATGTGACAATGAAGACGGATCACTTCTATGACAGGACTACCAGACGAGCACGTTAGCATTCAGATAATTGGCGGACTAGCTAAAGCTTTGATCACCAACAAGCCAGGTAAAGGGGTGGAAACCAAACTTGTGACTAAAATCAGAACGAAGAAAATGCAATCTAGTTTTCGTGACGTGATCAAAGGCGAACGACGACGTCGCCATAAATGTATACCAAAGACGCAACAACGAGTCCGAGAGACGGGTCAGGTGTGAGTCCATGTAAACAGTTTTATCATGGTAAATAAAGGAAACAGTTGTGTTGGCCGGCTAGAAACTACTTGGGCCCTCTTCGTTTGAATAAGCGGGATGGGATAGGAAAACGGCGTGCTCCAACATAACCGAGGTGGTCTGAAACTGGAGCATTTAGAAAACTCTTCACCTCTCCCTCAAACGTAAACATGCACAGATGTTGATTTTGCTTGCTTGCAGCACCCTAGTTCGACAATCCCCAACTGAGTCAAGGTTGTGTCAACGTGTTCAAACTCAACGGTGCCCGGCTGAATCCGAAAAATCTGAGTGACTTAAGATTTGATCGGGTGACCTCATTTTTCATTTGGTCAATTAGGCTGAACTGTGCCCATCAAGACGACTTACGGGTCCACGAATGAGAGGATCCCGGCCACATGAAGGTGCAAATGAACGAGACAACATGAGCTGAGCTCGTTCAAAATTCAGGTGATGAGAACATCAAGGGAATGGAATGCAAGAGTTTTGCATATGATTGGTGTTTCTTGCACCACTCGGATCGATCATTTCATTTTCAGGCGATTTTCGTCATGGACCTAACGTTTAATGTTAAAGCTGAATTGGTCTTGTTAAACGCGTCCGGTCCTTGTTTGTCATTTGTGTGTGATGAGTTCGAACGGTTACATGGTAAGAAAAAGAAACAAACCGTCTCCTGTGGGGAGACTGAAAATCAAGTTCGCGAAGACGGGTTCCGTTCGTCTTACGCATCTTTCGGTAATCTGCAGACCAGTGACAATCGAAGTAGTCGAAGTCGACTTACATTGGAGTTCACGCACCGAAAGCTTCCGCAGATCTGCTGTCAGTGGCCATATTGGTGAGCTGTGTATGAGTAACTTCCTCAGTGCATTTGTGTAATCTGGACATCTGACCGATAACCGGATGCCAGGCTGACGCCAGAGGAGTTTCAAGTTGCCGAATAACAAACGAGCCTTCTGTATGCGCGCAGGAACTTAATCCGATAAAAGACTATCAGCTGAGGTACAGGATCCAAGACTATCCAGTTCTGCTGCAATGAACAAGGTCTAGATTTGAGCTAATCCAGTCATCCAAAGCCATTTTACAATTAAACGGTCAAAAACGCACATATCTTCACCATCGTTTAGACGATCTAGAAGTACCCACAGCTCACCTGGGTGTTTATCCAGCAGAACAAATTTGTCCATCTTTTCGGAAAACCTGTCTCCTTGATGACCTCCATTTCTGATAAAGGATTGTTATCTATCTGCAGTGGTTCCCCTACAGGCACAAGTAGAAAGTTCATTATGGCCGTAGCCCGAATAAACGATTCCCTAAGTGTTCTGCAAAACGATCTACTCAACTATCATGATGGTAAAACTGTGAGTTATGGTCAAAATTGTTTTTCCCTCTGTGAAAACGTTGCGCTCGGCTGGCTCCCTGGCCTAATTAACAAACTCAGCAATGCCTCGTTCTTTTGCTAGAGTTAACAATAATCAAATCAATTGTTTACTTATGCAAAAATACTGAAGCAAATTAGTATTCGTCTGCCAGCAATAATCTAACTATATTGCTTTTTGAAATTGCGTAGGAATTTGATGGTTAAAAATGTATTAGGACTAGTTTCATTGTATTAATGAGGAAAATAGTTCATACAAGTTTAAAGTAAATAATCTAATATCTTTCTGCCAAGTCCTAGGTACTTGTGGACTTTCTGATAGGCCTTGCAAGAGTATTATACCCAATCTATGTTGATGTGTCCGAAAACTCTTGGATGTTTTAGTAAGCTTCACAACCGTTAGCGATCGCGACGTGCAAACCAGTTCATTATATTCTATTCTCCAACAAAAATCCAACGGCTAAGATCAGATCTCACTGGTCATGTGATCGGCTGATCCTTTCAAATCCACCGGCCAAGAGAATGATCAGCTAACCATAACCGAACAGACTTTGCAAAGGGAGCCGGTGCTCCATCCCACGTGTACGGCTTCTTTTGTCATTTTCTAATGTTGACAATTATTGTGAAACTGCAAGTAGGTTGAACCGTTCCGAGTGCCAAGGTAGAAGTATGGTCTAATAAGCATCATATCGTGCACGACGAACCATAAGCTTACATTGGGGTTGAATGGACAATGTGTATCTAACACAACTAGTTGATTACTTCGTGTCAGGCTACCTGCTTTTTGTGGTTTACTCCATCCTAAAGATAGAAAAACAGCTTTGCCTGAAGATAAAAAATATCTTCATATGAGATAAGGTCATTTCGAGGTGTTCAACAAACCACTCACAAAAGAACACACGTTCTTCTCCATCTTCACCTTTCAATGCAATATTGTGAAGGATGAACCACAATGTGAATCGATTTCAGCTCTTTCAATGGGTATAAGTCTGTGAATTGAATTGTTGCGATCGACTGAAGCCTCTGAACTGACGACAGCGGTCGACCAAATTTTAGAACAGCTGTCCTTTGCGTATCAAATGTTCATCGAAATTTTTATGTTCACATTAAAAAAGTGAATAACTGATATGAACTTCTGAGTACTTGTAAATAGACTTGACATGTGGACATCACTGTCTGTTGACATATGCAATTACAACACCAGCGCCTCTGCTAAGAAACATTTTCTTAAGTATTTTAACAAAAATGCCCAGGTGATCTGCTTTTAATATAGGTTCCCATAGAAAATTATAAACGCTAAATGCAGTACTATATGATAAAATGTAATAAAACATTACAATACCTCGTTCTCCAAAAAATACACACACTCACCGATCAGCCGTTTAATTAGTGAGTAATGATGTAAAACGATTCTAAAAGCATTCCCGGGATGAAAATGCATAACAAGTTTTGCTGATAGAAGTTTTTGTTCTAAATCATTTAGTTTGAATTAAACAGATTTTTGTTGATCGAAACGAGAAGCATGCATAACGTGATTCCATCATTTATGAAATTGTCTCATATCTTTAGAGGGGAATCTGTGCCAGCGGGAGAAAAATGGGCCAGGCACTCCACGCTTGCACGTGCGTTCTGTGACGAATGATCAATTTGATTCTGATCGTCCTAACGATCCACAGCTGAACGATCGATTGTGGTCGCAACACAAAACATATGGCTAACCGGGATTCTATCGTTTGTTTTTTTTTCTCATTTGTTTTACAGTCTGCATACAGTCATTACTACCAGGCGCATGGGAGAGATAAGAAAGAGACAAGCGAGAGGCAGGGAAGTCGATGTTTTTTTTGAAATCAATGAGAAGTATTCATTCGTAACTTATTGGTTGCGGTACACGTCTAACGAATACACCTAGTGATTGGATTTTCTGTGGATTTAGCGTCTAGACTCATTGCAGAGTATTGTGTTTTTGCTCTCTAACCATGACCTTTACAGTACCAGTGGGAGAAAAACACCTCGGCAATTTGTCGCTTGTAACATGTGCTTGTCAGTCACTAAACGGGGTAGTGTGTGTTATTTCCCACGGAGCTGGATTCGTGAAAAAATACAGTAAGCCTATACAGTAGGCTTACATTAGGTTACTGCACATTGCGCGAATTATTTCGCGCCCAGTTGTCTTCAAAGCAACTCTGTCTTTGTGTAGAATATAATGGTCGTTTTGTGGACTAATGTTACACAAACTACTACTATTATTATTGTTCAGTTTCCAGCATCAAAATAATAAATGAGATGGAGCTTTGGGAAGGACACAACAAAGACGTTATTCACTTTCCGCGCAATCCTGACCAAATAAAGTGAGCTGATAAAGCTCCTGAATCCAAAACACTTTCGGAGCATAACTTCAACCGATTTTTGGAGAAACTGATTCTTCATGGTGGGGCCACATCAAACTAAGTTTCGATGAAGAAAATTTAATTCGAGTATCGCACCGAAAATGAGCCATATGTGCCAGCTTTAGGGTGGCACAGTTGCATCCAAATTTCGCTTCAAATTTGAATAAAATTTGGGATCGTATTTAACGGAGGTTCGTCGAATAGCACGGCAATCCGTGCTACTTTTTTAGATGTCTTAGTGCTAACTGTTGCGATACAGCCGTGTGACATCAATTTGCAATCGACTACTGTTTGGCCACATCTGAGCTACTGAGATGTCATATTTTGGAGTGCTGGAATTTAGATGACAGAAATTCTTATTAGGTTAGTTGTTAGAACGTTCATTTAAAGCAGCATCAGCTTAATGAGTTACAAATTGTTACCGATAATTCTGAGTTTTAAGTGGGTCAGTCGATCTAGGAGCCAAACCTATATTCTGAGGAAATTCCTGGTTGTTTTACAGCTCCCCACTAATACGATCTTATCGTCGTGAGTCAATAATTATGTACAACGGCCTGTGATGCATCAAATATCCGCTGAAGATGAGTTTCACATTTACTGCGGGGTGTTTATGCTCGGTAAAATCATTCGCATTCAGTCTGACTAGTTCAAACATCAAGATGAGCTAAAATCCGCAATCATTCATTTTGCTAGTTGGTGCCTAGATTAGTAAACAGTATAGATGCGTTCCGACACCTCTGAAGAATCCGTCGCGGTACAATGGTTCCATATTCACCAATCACCTGAAAGTCACTGCTGCCTATCCAAAGGAAGCATGCACATTTTACTCGGCTCCTGGATCGGCTTGTGTACTACGAATTTTGTTTTGTTCCAAATTGGTAGGACCTAACGCAGATACTACTTATTCCTGGCAGCAAACAGGATGATCATGCAACATAAGGAACTGCATGGTTGCTGCCTTTTGCCATGTAGTAGTTCTTATTTGAACGTCACAATGCACTTCTGAATTTGTGGAGAAAAGGAAAAAATGAAAAGTTTTATCAAACTTTGTCAGTCACCATAAACCGATCTGTAATTCAGTCCCAGATTCTTTTGGATAAAAGATGAAGTATAAGAGTGATGAAGAGCATACAAAATATTTTTGGGTGTGAGGCTGATACTCGTTAAGGGGTAGCCGAGCGGAATATGCATGGAATCAGAAACAGATTTCTTTCGACAGTAAAACACGTCCAGATTTGTAATTTTTATATCGTTTACTGAGAACTGAGATCAATGCATGCTAGATAAAAGAAATTTGACACACAGGAATTCGTGAAAATTTGAGTTCAGTGAGGTGACAAAAATGATGCAAAATGAGTAGAAAGCAACAGAGAACCAATCTATCACTGACTAAAAGTGGAACCTGCATTCTCTCCTCTGTCAAACTATGTTTGTTTTTACATTTGAACAGGGAACATTTTATTGCAGTTTTTGTCACGGATTAATCCATGTATGTTATCAATCATAGTTTCGCATGACAAACCTTTCATCATTCGATCTTACTGTGATCTGAATCTCTATCTTCCCGTTTTAGGCCAATGAATTGATAATTCCATGAGTAAACATTTGGTATTACTGGAAAAGTGCTATTTGATTGCACTGCACAAATCAAAGCTATTTCTGGAAACCAGAAAATAAGTTCTCCTCAATACATGAGTTATTCTACCTTGAAACGGTAAAGGAACAGTACTTCCTTGCGAAAACCAGTACTTTCTAAACCGCCTTGTTATATCCCGATGGTTTTTTGTCATTCACAAAAAACCAACTTCAGTTGGCCATGTCCTGGCTTTATATCTATCGGCCGATTTCCCCAGTCTACTGTCTGTTCTCATGGGAAGCATTTATAATGGACAAATCGATAAATGCTCATATATCGCCAATGAAATTCTGCCTGAAAGCATTCACTCATCCAACATGGATCCGCCTGGATTTAAACCCAGACCCTCCGCCTACTCCACCTACCAGTCTGCCATATCGCGCCATCTGGCGTGCATAGACTCAACAAAATTTTAGCCCGACTAAAAATCCTGTGAACTTGCTACTTCGTTAGATACTGCATTTGCAATTGGTATCCAAAGTCAGTTTTTTTTAATTTTAGGCAATCTTTTTCCCAACAGTTTCTTTCCGATTGAAAGCCCGCGTAAAAATTGAAAAATTCTCAATGCAAACATGATTAGCCAGCTCATGTATCTACTATGTCGATCTAGTAAGGATTTCATTGTGAACGTAATTTTATCATTAGCCGCCTTGGACATCGAAATCTAAAGAAGGACCGTAAAACAGGTGAAACAAAAAGAAAGAATAAAGACCCAAGAAAGTTTACCACGTAGAATTGGCAAGATTCATTTAAGCAATCAAGTCTCTTAAGATTGTTTATGCCGTATTCGAGGACCGTCACGTGACCATCCTTGACCGAGGAGCACAATTTAGTGAGTACTGATCACTTCCAGATGTGAGATAACATCCACTGTCGTTGTTCAACAGGATGGTAATAGGCAATCCCGAATAGCTCGGCTGTTATGGTGTTTGATTAACAGCCGTGTTTGTTCGATTGGCGTTGAAGGTGGAGTGTGATCCATTGGCACTGTCCACAGGTCACAACAAAAATGACCTGGTGGCCGTGCAGTGTTTCTTAATTGGTTTTCACTGACAATTTGTCTCCGATATATTGCTTGGTGTCTTACTTTACGAATACAATGGTGTTAGTAATACAACGTTTCACAACGAGAAAGCATCACGTCTCATATCTTATCAATGAATGTTGACCAAGTACAGCGATCGCAGCTAGTTAGCTGCAACTGGAATGTTGGAAAAAGTAGATGAGTCTTTAGTCAGCTTGGTATATATGTTATTAAATCTTAACCAGTCATTATATTTCTCCTACAACGAATTACAATGTCAGCAGAGCTCAAGCTTAGGCCTTCTTTTGTAAGAAGAGATACGAATGAGTGCATCAGAAAATCAGCACCATAACTTCATATTAGGTTTTACGAAGACTTGGAAGTTTGTGCCTTGGAAACGATATAAATCACACATTTGCAAACATGCATGAATTATGTTCACAAACTGAATTCGTGGACACTGACTGGCATGACTTGTACGAATCGCGTTTTACCATAGGACATTCCATCGCCTTCAAATATAGACCCAGTGTTCTGACTGCATTTTATTTGGCCAGTTTACAAAAGGTCATGCCAATTGAATTTGTTTTCTTACTACCGAAATGTGCGTGACTTTCGAATTCCGTGTAGACGTTGCTCACACCTGTCAACGGACAATTCGGTTTGACCGAAAAATTGCGAAATGACTATCAGATTGATATATGAATCTATTTTTTTCCGTTTATACTTCAAAACTGTTAACCATAAAAGGAAATCTTCAACTAGGGTGGATCAAGACCACACCTTCGAGCAGTAATGGTCAGAGAGAATGATGTTTACATTGTGAGAATAAACACAGAACTTGGTGCATACGACTGATCTTGCCGTATGCGCAACCTGCATGTGTTGCACTCTGTGTCATACTTGTAGTTTAATACAACGAAATACCCAATGAATGAGCCTAGCGACGGGAAAATTTTTGAAAATAATCCGATCCCATCGGGTTTTCTAAGTTTCTTGTAGTGATGAAGAAAACTGATTTTGCGCAATTTGTTTTGACAGCGAAATAGAAGCATTGAAATTCCCATTCGATTCGGTGGGTTTCACGAACGTCACTGCCCAGTTGTATGTGTACCGATCCACATGCAGTGTAATTTCCGTAATCCAAACGGTAGCATTCTTCTAGTTCCTCACGATAAGGTCGTAAGGTATGAATCTAAACAGAACAGGTTAAAAGCGAATCCACCTTTGAAGCAACTTAATGACTGATTTATTCCCAGGTAAAGTAAAATCATTAGTTCGCTTTATTATCGAACTTGCTGTTTTTTTCCTTTTGTTAACTTGCATGAATTGATGAATGGAAGAGTTAATTAGGTGACTGGGATACAGAAAAGCCTTTCGTTGCCATATATATCTCATGCAACACGAGATCTGTTAGCAGAATAAGTAACACGCGATCGTTTCCCAACACAAACTACTAACTGCTATTCCTCTCGATCAACTCAAATGCGTAGGCATTGATAATGTCATTATCGATGATGAAATCATTGCCATCTAAACGACAAACCCAGCGATCATTAAACTTTGAAAACTGTCAACCTGAGCTTCGAAACACCAATATTTAAAATCGTTAAAAACAGTTCAAGTCTGTTTTCTCCTTCTTCCCTTCTTCATTTTATTGTTATCACCAACGTTGTTGTAATTACTGGTGGTGATGAGATCGGTGGCATGTTACGTTCGTCTGTATTCGGCACAGTGATCTGTTGATGAGGCGGTGTACACCAAATTTATTGCACTATTCAAATGTGATTTTTTCGAATTGTTTATTAATGACTTTCGTTTAACGGCTTTGCCCGTGTGTGTGTGCATACTTGTGGGGTTGTTCGTGCGTCACTGTCCCACGTCGCAGGTAGTGCCTGATGAATTCTGCTTGCCATGATATTCAAATATGGTCTACTGAGACATTTAGAAACCGTACCAAAATCCTCTCTTGGAAGTGTTATCGGATCGAGCAAAATGGCACACATCCGTAATTAGCTTGTGACATGAATAACCTACCTAAAGAAACTTGTTTCTCAAGTAAAATTTCTAAAATGCATCGTCGACAGGGAAGTTGAAAAGTAACGTCGATTCACAAATTTTGAAGTGGTAAACGTCCATCCCTTCCGTCACCACATGGATTTCGTACAAGTTCCGCGTGTACGAGGCCTGATAGCTTCCAATCCATTGCTCTTCTAGGCTCGGTAGTTGATTATTTGAGCTCTGGTACGAAAAACCGGTAATCTTTAAATCTTCCAGTCACGTGACATGCGGTGGGTCTTTCTTATCCTAACCATGAAAACCCCGAATATAGTGGCCACCGGAACTGCAAAATCAATGTCACACGAAGGGCCTATTAACAATAAAGCAAATGAAAATTACCAAGAACGATTATATGTGACAGGAGTGTGTTCACCCCACTATTCATTAAAAGTCTGCTCCACATGAGAACCTTCCGTACGCACTACTGAAAAAACAGCAACGTAGTCTAGGACAATATGAAAAATGGGTTAGTCAGTGTTGGCAATAATAAATGATACTCAAATGAATAATAGTCCGTGTACCATAGAGTTACAGGCAACAGACATCCTGAATTTACCCTCTTACCCGGTGACCAAGTGCACGTAAGCCATGTATGTTCAGTGTATTTCCCAAGTGGAGGAGTATTAGTCCCTAGGCTACAAATTAGTTTGATTTCCGAAACAATCGTAATGCACCAATATCCGTTTTCTGAGCTCTATCGATCGCGTCTAGAGTTCACGGGTTACTCTTACGGCGCTGCGTGGGTGGGGCGGTCCAGCGTTAAAAAAGATCCCGTTCGTAATCAAAAACGCGTAGGTTGACGCCTTTTGCGGGCGTCCTTGCGAAACGCACGCACGCATACGTCATGTTCTGTGTTAGCTGCGTTTGATTGGTTTGTTCTATTCTTAGCTGGCTTGCAGAGAAGACATTTTGCGCGATGCTGATTGCACGATTTTTCACGCCCACTTGCAGTCAGATTAGCGAATCAGTCAATTCAACCTGTTCCACGTAAAACTATTCGCAAGCTGATTGGACACGGCTAGGTTACTCGCCCATTCACAACTGATTGTACGTTATATGAATGAACGTGACCGTTTATTGGTTCATTTTGGTAGGATAACGTGGAACTATTCAAATACCTTAAATATCATGTTATTGCCGAAAATTCTGATTGTGTTCTGTGTACAGTTATGAATAAGTAAATTTCTCACTGGTTATGGGTTATGAGCAATCGAAGCTCTCAGCAGCCACCTGTCGAAGGAACATTCTATAATCCCACTCAGCGCTCTGACATTCATCGCGACACCGGACCTACTAACACCACTGTCAGTATTACCACGGCCCCAGCCCCTCTGGCTGCCACCGCGGCCACTGTGACAACCACAACTGACCTGACCCTTGTTTATACGTTGGCACACACTACCGTGTCTAGAGCGACTGAAGAGCAACAATTTCTCGAGGATATACTAAGTGGATCTATATCAGCAAGTAAGTTTGGTTCCATCGCTGTTCCGCCACAGGTCTAGTAACCTGGTAGAACTTGTTTTTTATGCTTCATAACATAACACATGGTGGTCTCTTGTTTGGGTGTTTTATTAGTTGTGTTACATTTAGACAACGGCGTTATTGTTGTTGCCGACTCCAAATTGGGAGGCAGTGAGTGTTCCGGAGTGAATAAATATGAAATCACTGCGTACTACATTATTAGTAAACTGTCGCAGACAAATTCTCAGTGACTGGTGTTAAATGGAGTACACATTTCCTCGAAACAGATTTGTTCAGTGAAAAGTCAGAGTATATAAAATGATTCATTTTTCATCTGTGTCATCCGACTCATTACGAAAATCTCAAAAGCACTGTACCGCTTTCCCACTCTTGACTGAAATCTACGGTAGTACTGCGTATCCAATGTTCTTTGCTTTAGCGTCGTTAGTCTTCTCGTGAGTAAATAGAGTTTTTTTTCAAACAGGATGTTGCCATTAAAAAACGGAGTAACATTCTCATTCATAAGCCCAAAATGCTGCATCTCAGGTATGCTTTTAAAGGTTCATTTTGGGACTTTAGCGGCGGCAATACGTTCAGTTGCTTTCCGAGTCAGTCCAAATCTTCCTTCGAAGCGATCTGGATTGAGTAAACCAAACGGCAACTGCAGAAATTCTGGGGAGAATTTTTTCTGACATCTTATTTGCATGTTTGTTATCGTCGGGGTGAGAGACACTCTAGTCCATTTCTTTCGCCGATCTACCAGATCTCCAGTAATCGGAAAGACGTTTACCCCAGTAATGTTAGTATACTGGACCATTCACAAAACATTCAGTGTAGCTATTTCTATGATAAATCTTCGTAGGCTGCAGGGTGCACCATCATTCACGTACCAGTGAACACAAAAGTTTTGGAATTGCTCGGGTCTTCGCTACTGCCCATACAAATGTCTTTTGATTCTGGGTATGCTGTAATTTTTTCTCGTTTGAATGGACTTTCATCTAACATGCGTATTTCCGAAATGAATGAAAAAAAAGATGGGAAGATAAGGGTTGAAAATCAGTTGATAGTGAAATACTTTTCAATCTATTGCACTGGACACGGTTCCAAAAAGGCGCAGATAATAACGTGTATGCTACCCGAGGCTTGAGGGACACAACACCTAGGAAATCAAACGCAGCGGAAACAAACTACTAAATTTACTTTTTTACTCCTAAATTTATGCGCATTGGTTGTGTGTAAGCGCTGGTGGACGCCGATACGACTGTTCCCGCATATCTATTGGTGCGCCCGTGCGTGTGTTTGTAAGTTAGCTCGTATGCGCGGGCGGATACCTTTGCCTCCAGTGCATTATTTCCGATGCAGGTGTTTTGTTGCCTGAGTTGGCAGCAGGTGAATGCGTGTCCATGCGCGATTACATCCGCTGCCGCGTTCGACCGTTCCGCGAGCACGTTGTGCAAACGGCAAACATGTCACTTTGGTTGGCTCACATGATTACTACATTTTCGTCGACACGTTCAAAGACGGGATTTGTTTCTCAGGTACTCTAGTGAATATAACAAAGATTCTGTCTGAAATGAAGAAATTCTTTTCGCTAAGTGGACCACAACCACAGAAAACACAAATTAACCATACCGATGGCAACCGTTATTTGTTAATCTGCATCCGGATTGTAGTCTCATTTCAAATTTTGAGTTCATTAACTGGGCTGAGTGCTGGCAAAATTTGGTGACTTCAAATGGCGATTTGAAACCAATATCTGTTGTGCAGTTTTCAACAGAATACGTGGCAATGTAGTCGAAATATTTTTTTGCCCAAACCAAAACCCCGTCAATTAGATTGCTAGATCCACAGGCAAAGCGTGACTATGTCTGAAATTTGCATCATTCGATCTCATGTCATCCGTAGACAAAATGCCGTGCATGCAAAATACAATAGTCGATCAGATGCATCCCGCAAAGCTGTTGCTCATTCCTTTTAGTAGATATGTGGTGCGGATGTGTACCATTCTAAATCGTTTATCAATTTTGCGTGCACTTTGCAGACCAATGAAATTTAATCAAGTTCTTAATGAATTAAATTTATGGAATGCAATGGTATTTTTATTAACTAAGTAATCAGTTCATCCAGTACGGTGGCAAATATCAGTTCAGTTACATATCTATCATAATCCAAGTGGGAGATAAATATGTTCTCATTTGCATGATTTTGAGCAAACCACTAGGTAACTGTAAATCCTGTTCAACTAACTCACTTTTGCTGGCTTTCTCCAAAAGCATCCAATGACACCTGACTTGCCAGTGAAATTCTCGTTCAAACCTTGTAGCCAAAGGGAATGAGGCTGGTCTATGTCTTCACTTTGTTTGGTTAAACTAGAATCCAATGCATCATGTTTTGTGAAATTTGATACATCAACTGTTCATCTTAGATGACACGGTTGCTTCGGAGTTGTTCGCGGTCAATCTGCTCCGTAGCAGGGCGACTCGGAAACGATAGACAATAGATAGAAATATCAGCAGTTAGGACATGATTTACCAATCCTGCCTCATCGGTTTCTGTGGTCACGCATTTTGATTTTCCAATTAGGCGCATCAGGCGATTAGTTGATCTGCCTTATACCGTTCTGATTTATGTATTGTTCATTCCGCCTGTCAAATGGCCTCGTTATTAAGGTGAAAAACAACCAAGTAAATTGTTCACTCGGATTGTGTAAAGTTCGATCACCTGCCTATCCATTACGCAGTCTCTTCCCTAAATCATTACAATGTAATAGTCAAAACAGTTACGTGTGTTATACTTGACATTTAAGATTGATAATTGAAACTCGAGTAAAAGTGCGGATATGGAAATATCATTTTTATAAGAGTAACACTCATATCAGTGATTTCCGACCATTCATCTCTTAGCATAGGTATATTAGGTTGAAGAAACAAAAGTTGTCTCTTGTAGAAAAGTCAATGTTTATTCACTTTCGGCCGCGCAAAGATTTCCGTTCGCTTTATTTAACCCGGTATTGCTCAGCTGTCGTATCAACAGGGTAACGTGATTTTAACCATGACTTTTAGTCACAGTTGCCCATTAAATTCCTTCCCGATGGTCAGTTGCTTATACACAAAATACTCTTCTTGCATCACGTAAGCAAATCAGTTTTCGTTCCGTGTTTTTCGGTGATCGATTGCAATGTGGTCGGAGTAGAAGCCAAAATAAGAAAACTATCCCGGTCGTTTTGACCAGCAATAAAGCATTAGTCGCTGCAAAATGCAGTTCGAGCTTGACCAGAAAATGTCTGAAATAGCAACAGTTGATGCAACAGACGGATGTACAAAGCAAAAGAAAGGAAAGAACGCGTGATTTTGATGTGACACCTTGAGTTTTGCGCATTCGATTGCACAATTCTGTGTCATGCCCGGCAAATATATCGATAAATTGTTTGCGATTCGATGTGAAGCATTCGGATGTGTAGCTTGTAATTTTTTTAGTTTTGTTCTGCACGGTTCCTCCACGCCTGCCCACGAGTAGGACATATTTACTTTATTTGCAAACCTTAGAATTAAAATAGATCAGTTGATCGTGTGATTAACTGAACAAGAAATACCACCACACAGTTTCACTCACTTGGCGTTGGCTCACGTTGTTCTCCTTTGCCCAATCCCATGAAGAGATGTTATGATTCTCTAATTGTCCATCTGCGGTCTTCTTTTGTTCATGGCAAGCCCGGAGAGGATCGAGTGATTTGAAAATTCAATACGATTGTCTTCATGCTTACACTTGTACAGATGCGAAATGGACTGAACTGTTTGAAAACTTGGCACAAACATACAGCGAGCCAGTACGAGACGTTCCCAGCCGCATAAAACCTCCACGTGATCAAATCTCTAATCATCACTTAGCAAGCTAGTCGTGATCACTAAAAAATATATCCATATATATATATATATATATGCATGTATATGTACATTAGTTGCTTGTGGATGAACTCTGTTATACTGTAGACTGATACTGATCTGTTGTTGAGAGGGAGTTGCTGAGAGAGCAGGCATGACAAAAAAAACGAAGAAGCAGGCGACAAAAGGCGTTTTTTTTACCAGCAATATGCGGACTTTTATGAGTCGATCCACAGGTCCGAACAAGCAAACAAAATTAGGGTTTCTTTTATGAGTAATCAATCGTGCTTGCATTTGTGATAAATACATGAAAAACTTAGTCACGATGCTAGGTCATATCACCTGTTGGACGCGGTTGTTGAATAAGAGGCAACGTAACGTTCATTTCATCTATTGTGGATCAATTTTCGGCTCAATCGAGTTAAATGATGGTCGGAGTACCAAGTGATTGCGGACTTGGAATTTACACCGTTTTACCGTAAATTAAAGGGACTATCTGTTGCGAGATTTTACGATGAACAAGTTTTGATGAATCAAAGCTTGTGATCTAGATTTGGGATTCCTACCTTTTCACGGATCTGATTGGTTTTCCCATGTCTGTCAGTTCTCGGGAGTTTGTGCCAATTCCACGGTGAGTCACAGTGGACGTGTGCGGTTTCCATTCAACAGCATTCATGGGTAAACCCGTTAACATAAACTCATTATTTCTCTGCTTTACATTCTGAATGAAAGCAAATAAAGGAAATAAATTATCGGCCACAACATTATCATGAAGCGCTGCTGGAAATCAGTGCATTTTGGTTTATGTTCATTGGTTCGGGGTTTGTAAGAACGTTGTGGTCTCGTATGCTGGCAACATGCTTGTCCGGTATATTTCTTGCCAGGTGATAGATGAGCCGTGCACTGATGTTCCGAAATGAGAAAGTGTTGATGCATGATCAAAATTGTCAGTGAAATTTGAGAACAAAAGTTCGCGGCTGTGATTAGGTGCAATCCATTGGACGGCCGGTGTTATTCGTGACTACTCAGCCTGTTTCTCTTTCCTTCGTGTTTAGAATTAGCATATGTTCTAATCAAATTTCACGATAAACTCAGTAACAGATGTTGAGCAGTTAAACAAGTCAATCACTAATTAATGAGGTCACTCTACCAGACAGTCATTTCTGGTTAAATTGATGGTTTTCGGAATTCACTTACGCCTCGAAATCGTTCCCAAGGTGTTGAAAAGCGCTTAACAGGTTTGACAAATGGACCAATATGAGTACCGCACAGGGTCCCATTAGCAATCCTGTTGTGTCTGCCTATGTTCGGGTTCACAATGTGAATCGACACGGTGGAATGAAAAACAATGCCAAAGCTGTTCACTTATTCGACCCCAATTCAATTTCGGCTGGTTGGTGGAAACTCAACAGTCGCATTGATCATCACCTTGAAAAAGTGTGTACTCGAACAACAACATTTATTTATCCTAGTACACACGGATATGTCTCTCTGAGTTTGTTTGCTCGATATCTTCCGTGTTGTTTTCCAAACGTCATCTTTTCCAGTTAGTCTCGGTGTTCCTGATCTAAGCAGTATTTCACAACATGAACTTGCTTTGACCTCAAAACGTTGACACTAATGATTCCGCATAAACGGTAGCACTTGAAGTATTGCTAATGAATCGTGATCCGTTATTTGTTAGGTGGGGTCCAATATTAATACAAGCCAGCATTTTCATAGGGAATGTTCAGCGCTATGACGCAGTTGAGTGATCTTACATTTTGGGTGAACAAATATAATATTATTTATGAAAATTCGGGGACTGTTTTTATTCTACGTCCCTTGAACTATCAATGTTTTCAGTTTCATTAGTTTCATCCACGTATTCCTATGTAATCAAACTACCTCATGTGGGTTTTTAACCTATCGGAGTCGGTTTGGCTCTTTGATTGAGTAACTGACAACTAGTGCTGTCAGTGGACACGCCCACTGGCTTGGTGTAAACCACACTTTCAATTTGTGCTTCGTTAATCTCCAAGCGGGTGGTTTATTCGATGAACCATAACGAATGTAGATGAAGAGGGTTAGTTCCCAGATTTGTGTTATTTTGTCCGGGATTAAGCGAGAAAGTTGCTAATGACAAAATTCTCATTTACAAAAGTTGCTTCTTTTCGAACGGAACAGTTAATAATTAAAAATAACGAATTTCCGGCCTACTTGAAAACTGAGACGTAATAATCCTCCATTTGGGTTGGTACCCGCTCTGTGAAACCTTCCAGTGGTCAATCCATTTGTGAAAATGTTGGCTAAATATTCTTCATGAATACCGGAACGTACTGTCTATTTTGACTGCATTGGAATCGTGAAGTAGGCTGCCGCAACCACGTTTCCCACTGACAAATAAGTCTTACTTATAAATGTTAGGCACATACCTGCAGACTTACACAAATCTAACAGATTAACCTCTCCTGGCTCTCTTCTGTTACTGATGCAACAGCTCCCGGAGTGTTTAGATGTAGGACCGCGGCCGTTGGAAGGCTATCCAAATTAGGATTTGGCCAACTGTCGACCTGAACGAACCTGTGACGTTCATGTTGGAAAGGAGGGATTTTCACCAGTTGAATATTACCGGTCAAAGCTAACTCTTTGATCTACAATGGGATTTGGTTTTCTTATGAAGAATAGCTCAAACGGTGTTAACTAGATATCATTTTGATTTATTGGCTGAACCATTTGTGGAAGGGCTAATCCGGGGCATTGGGATCACTTTCAGTGAGTTGAAAACCATTTTCTACTTAGTCAAAGGATGCACATTCAATTAGCGAAAGAAGTAACCCTTCCTCTTCCCAAAATAATTCATAAACGGGTAAAATTCATTGGCGCCACTCTCTGGTAATTTGACTACTCGCGCAGGATTTCCTGATAATTTAGCCAACACTCACTTGTTAGAATTCTCGGGCATGATCGGCTACGAAAACTGGTATGATTGACATGATGAGTGTAGAAGTGGTAAGGCCATTGGGCCCACAGGGTAATATTCCAACACCGTTCCACATCGCTTCATAGATCAGCTGGATAGAGCACGCGTGGTACAGTAGCGTGGGAGAAGAGTCCCTGCAGGGACCGAAAACTATTCACATTTGGATTAATTCTACAAATTTAGACTTTGTTTACTCCTTCCTTTGGACTGAAATTTCCGTTTTCTGTTCTACTTTGTGGACATTCAAGCAATTCATCTTAAGCAGGTTATTCTATAATCCATGCATTGAAACACAGATCATCCAATGAAGTTCACATATTCGACCGTCAATTGAAAAAAAAGAATTACACCATAGCACAGTGAGCTATCAGCCAACTTCATTTACCCGCAAAGTCCCACCATTTTTCAACAGGATGGGACTTTGTACTTTAAACCGGAGAAAAATTTGCGATTATTGTTATACTCTTAAAACTGTTTGTATTTATAAAGCTTTGATGACATCCTCTCACGTGAGTCCCTTTTGACAGCGGAGAGATAAGGTGAGGTCGGTAGTATTAAAACTCCCAGCGATCAACCTCATTTCATGAAATGTGACAGACATTTTTGCATCCGGTTTTGTAAGCAGTCGGAATCAAAGAATTCTACGGAAAAAGATTCAGATGCCACTTATTCAGAAAGTGAAGTTGTTTCTCCGTTCATTCACTAGTGAATTCCTGAACATGGTATCTATTCAACCAACCATTTTTAAACTTTTACCACGTTCTACCACTGTTAGCTTTTGTATCAAATAATCGCAAAAGATAAGTTTGATGAATTGTTTAGCGCCATTAAGATTTCAGTTACGGCTGCCCTAGAATCTTTATCCCCATGTGTCAAAAATCTACATTGCTCCTGCTTCATCTGAAGTCGCAGCTTTTCTGAATAATTGTGCCCTTCGGTCGTGTACCAGTCGGCTTTGTCGGAAAGCAACAGTAATTGGCCCTTCTCTCTTGAAACCAACAAAAATCATTCCTGTCCATTGATTCTATCGTGTTGCCCTTACCTAGGCCCTTATCACTATCACTGAACATTTCGTAACCCGTTACCACCTACGATACACTAGGACTCCATCCACTCGTTTCTACATCTCTTGTAAACCTCATCGAAGAAGCCCCGATACGGTGTCAAGTTTAGTGAATTATATTTTCAAGTTAATAAATAGACCAAGTAAAATTAAGTAGGTGCATGTTGCCTTATTATTCTCGGGTTTTTGGTTCCATCCCAATTTCGTTTACACTTGAAAAATTCACTCTTTCGGGTGGTCTTGTAATTCATTAGCATGGACATAATGATCACCTTAGTGAACGATGTTTGAGTAAGATATTTTCAAGTTTTAAACAATAACTCGTATGTTTCATGATATTCTTCTTGCCTTCTTTCTTTCTCCCCTTTTCATTTTGGTGGCATTCTTTGTACTTCACCAGATCCTATGATTAAGTACTCGGACGGTATAGCCATATGCCATCACGTATCCATTCGTCATAGTTTACGCAATGCGTATTCGGTCCCCAGAAAGATGGTGAGCTTTTCAGAAAAGACCGATTCGCTTTTTCGCCTTCCCAAATGCTATGGATTTATCCGATTTTTTCCTCAAACGACTGCCATACATCCCATAACGTGTTTCGCGTCAAATTTAGTTACGGTGGTCGTCTCACACTGTCGATTGTATGTCCTAACTAGGACATCGATTTTTCGGAAATCTGAAAGCTCACTTTATTCTACGTTGCACCTAATTTCAGTTATTTATTTATTCTTTCCTCTATGTTACGAGTCTTACGTTACTGTTCTTCCCCAATTTGTCCTAATCTATTCAAGACGGATTTGTAACTGTTAGGTTAAGTCGCCCTTTTGATTAGCTTTGTTTCACCTATCCCGTTTGTTGATATGATCAGAATCAGATGTGCTTCGCATTTCTGCCTATAAAAAATTCACCCCACTCCCTACCTCCTCCCAAAAAAAAACACTTGAATGTTTACCCTTGCAGTCTGTTGTTTCAAGCCCCAGAACCAGACCTGTCTAATTATTATCTAAAAACGTCCTTCTGCCTTAAGTCCATTTTGTACCGGGAAACAAACATGTGGTCATTACCGAGTTGTGGACCAACTTTGTCTGAGTCTCACTTGATTAGCCGTTGTTATTGTGGCATGGACAATGAAAATGTTTGTTGTTGGAGGACAAGTTTACACTTTCAAAAATCGACCCGTGAAATCCAGTGCAACAACGAAACCCAAATGGTAGACAACAACCCGCAAAGTACGACTGCTCTGGCTTTAAGGAATTGCCATGTTGTGCATGATTGTGGAGGAACGTTTTTGTTTGGAAGACCAGTTACTTTTGATGAAATTTATCCCAAAATTGTTGTTTGTACGGATTAGACATTAGCAAACTTTTTCGATTGTCGATACCCGTTCCATTCCAAGGTGTGTTTTTGAATACGTATAGTGACTTTTAATATTGCTAGGCTGCGTATTGTGCATTTAGTCGTACGATAAATTCCAGCTAGACTGACGGCGGCTGGGCACACGCAACTTGGTAAATCTGATCAGCCCAGACGGGAATGAGGTAGCGCATGTCCACTAGGCGGAAGACTTGAATCCACAATCAGGGCGCGATTTTGGATATACACTAGTGATGGGCTTAAAAAGAGCAAAACTGGCGTTTGTGCTGTCCGAGTATAAGTTCGGCCGGATAACCTGAGCTTTTTGCTTCAAACTTGCGCTAAGAAAGACGGTCATTTTAGCGAAACGTTGCGTAACGATTTACTTCAATTCTACAATGTGACAACAATGCTGGTCCGCTCGATGGTGAACAAAGTCACGAGGTTCTGCTTGTCATGAAACAAACCTGGCACATTAAATTGGCGCACGCCACAGCAAACATTTTAATGTATCCAATGGGTCATTTCAATACCACTTCACCAGATGATTTGGAATTATATCCAGGGTATCCGGATCTATGTTGAAATATTCGGAATTCAATACAAACATGCTACTGTTTGCTAAAACTTTGCAAGAGCACACTTGATCGCAGGTGGCAGAGCAGTGCACCGATAATCACAGCGTCTTACTGTGCGTAACCACCAAAAAATTCGTGTCAAATGGATTAGGTTTCAGATCCATGCAAACCATTTTTCAGTAAGCCCGGTGATTGTTATTTTCGAACAGCTCTGACATGGTTCCGAAATAAGGGGACAATGGTATAGAATCATGGAAGTCAGGTGGATTCCACCGATACTTAATTTGTTTCCGGCTCTTCTATATTAATAGGAGTGAGTTACACTATCTACACTGTTCCAGATTTTCTTTCGATTTGACGGTGCCTCGGAATTCCACCGCATAGCCCTTAAACAAACCAAATGGTCACAGTGACTTGCTCGCAACCAGTGGCAAAAACCGAGTATTGGCATTTAGATATGGAAACTTTACAGAAATTACAGTAGTTCTCAGTGACCTGTGTTCACTTCATAGATGAAAATGGCAGTGTGCTACAATACGATACTAAAACCTTTAAACTCGGACAGTGGACATGGTTTAAACATGTGTTTGCAGTAGCCGTCAATACCTAATTTCTTTGTCAGCAAAAAAGGTCTGCGAAAAGGGAGAATGTCCATATTTGGATGAGAAGGGCTTAACTAACGTAAAAGACTGTCACGGTTTCAAGTATCAACTTACTGGAACACGGACATTTGATACTGCGAAGAAGCTTTACCGATAAATAGCGACTTATCGGGTCAGTGGACCAAGGGATGGAATACATTTGTCATTTACCGATTTGTGAGTAATTTCTCCGAGTTGAATGAACGTCACAGAGAAGGGTTAAACTTACGGAATGCAACATTCAGGTATTTACCCTAACCAGTACCTATTTCGAAATCTTAATATCGCAGTCAATAAATCCAACAATCTCTGTCAGTCATCCTGATTCTAATTATGTTTTGCTTTGTTTAGTCATGCAGGAAACATCAAATGATGTCTTACTGGTCAATATGTCCGTTGTTCATCCGTCATATTCAAACTGTTCAAATCAAAACTGACAGGCCATTTCTTTCCATTCCTGACGAAATTATTTTTAATGTGATAACAATACTTAACAAATCATTAAGAAGCTATGAAAGCGTTGTAAACTTGTTTCAGAAATCCTCAGGATTTGCATATTTATTAAGCCTGAACCGGGACGCCAACTCGAAACGAGAGGTCTTGAATCTCTCTCGCTCATTTTCTCTTCTCTGGACTTCATTTTGACCAACGGTCCCACCCCGCTTTGAAAGCATCATGAAAATCAAACCATTTTCATTTTTTAGACAAACTAGTACCTAAGTCCGATTCCAACTTTTCTCTCTGGTTCATTGACAATCAGATTTCTGGCCTGTGTCTCGCTCACCTGATACCAAGGGCGGTTATCTGTTATTCCCGTTTCCGGAACATAAACCCGATGTCACTGTAGCGCAACTAATCGGACCGATGTAATCAAGTTTTGAATATTTGACTTCCTCCCACAACCTCCTCTGAGACAGTCAGAAGTCTCTGAAATTTACACTGTAACATTTCATAACTAACAAAGCACTCGGCTTGTTGGTTTCTGATATATTATAAATCCCGTTGTTTTTCATTGAACACATTCGCTGTTGTACCCCTATTGCCTTGAGCAGATATAAGGCCAGAACAGTGCTTTCATACATGCACTCCCGGTGTGTATCGCTGGGTTTATTATGTGGCATCTAATGATTATAGTCGTTCTGAAGTGTCCTGTTGATTATTTTGTCCCGTTCGTTGACCTCTTTTGCATCGCTACTTCTCAGCGGAATTAAGTCTGACAACCACCGATTTTGCTGCCCGTTTCTTTACTTTTACAGCAACTCAGCCTCCCATATCCCAATACTTCACAATGGCAGGACCAACTGTGACTGTATCTCGACTGAAAACGATGTATTCATGTGAGATGTGTCAGGCGCATTCCACATACACTTACACTTCACCGATTTCCACAATGCAGATGCCGGCATTCAAAGAGGAAGATCCGGACGTTGCTTCCGACATCGACTACATCAAATCTTTTGTGGCTCAGAGTGAATCAACTCAAGAAGTGGAGAAATTGATGCAAAACTTATCCGAGGATCCTGACGTAGCAAGGAGCCATGAGATACCGTGTGAAACCTACGGCACCATCCGTTCCAGATCACCATGTGATACTCCCCCGGCTCCCGTGGATATCCCTATCTCGGAATATTTCTGTGCACCTACGCGTGAACATACACATACGACCGCTGAGCTTGGAACAATACGTCCTTTTCCGATGACTCTTCATAGTCAAATGAGGAGTACAGAGTACGTCACCATACAAACCGAGCCCTCTTTAAAACCCTCGCTATCCGCTTTTGAGTTCGGTGGACGAGTAGACCAAAATATTTCGCCTCAATTCCCAATGAAACTTTCACCTCCATATCCATCGACATCTGATTCGACCTTGATATCTCAGTCTTATCCCGAACCTCTAAGCAGACCTCGTTTTGCTTCTTTTTCTTATCCAGAGTCTTCCTCTGACGTTGAAATGAGCCCGACATTCTACGGAAAACTGGAACCATTACAACCCACCACATTATGCAGTGAATCCAAACGATACAGACAGATACCTGTTGAAAAATCTGCTCCCACCCAACCATCGCATCCATTTTTATGTACTCACCCACGTCCTTCCAGTTCTCGATTCTATCCAACGGCCTATGATTGTCCCGAATGCTTTCCCCAGCTCTATGAGACTAAAGAGCAGAAGCAGAAAGTTACGCCCGTCCAGTCCTCCGAAGCTTTGTCTACAGCCTTACTGCAAAAGAAAAGGCACGTGTGTCCGGATTGTGGAAAACGCTTCACTCGACCGGATGAACTGAAACGACATCATCGAATTCACACTGGTGACAAACCGTTTTCGTGTAAATATTGTCCCCGTTCCTTTAGTCGTTCTGACCACTTGCGAACGCATACCCGATCTCACACAGGAGAACGTCCGTATTTGTGCACGCCATGCGGAAAACGATTTGCCAGATCAGATGAACGTACAAGGCACAGAAAAATACGAGGCTGTGGAGCTCTAGAAGCAGCTGCTTCATCCACTGTGGCTACGACCTCCGCCACCACTGCCACTGGTATCGCCGTTCGTGGTGGATTTGTACAAAAGCTGGGACCTGCCAATACAGTTAGTTTTCCAACAAGGCGTCTCAGTGCCCCCACTCAGAGTCGACCAGATCCCGGGATTTGTGAGTCTACTCAAGTCCCTTCTCGAATGCGTGCAATGAGTCAACCAGATTTGGAGACCTCTTATATAGTAAGCACTGTCATTTCACCTACAAGACAAGCATTTCAACCTACTTGGGTCTGCCCCACTGCCGTGTATCCGCCCACCTACTACAGGGCCACTGCTCCTTTGACTCTACCGCTAACTTCCGGATCAGTCACGCAGACCACAACTGTGACAGCATCTACCCGACTTTCAACCACGGTTCCTCTAACCACTCAGGAAACAATCCGTATTAAACAAGAGCCAGATCCAATTTACCCTCAAATGCATTTACAACCACGAAAGTGTGACTCCAGTTAGATCCTAAAATATCAACTACTATTTCGCCTGAAATCAAGTAAGAAGTACTCCAACTTCTTTAAAGATTCGATTTTGCAGCTATGGAAGGTGATAAAAACAGAGCTTTCCGAAATATTCCGTCCGTGATTCATTTGGACTTCCGAATTTCAAATATGGGAAATTGTTTATTTTGTCATTCGCTGCAAAACACTCGATTTTTCACTTCTAGGCGCACCCGCAGGAAAACCGGTAAATTTGTGCACAATGACATACACACGCATACATACGCATATGGAAACATACATACATACACACATGTAAACAGGCACACTTACAACACATGGATGGATACGAACATACATGCATGCGACGCATACATACGTGAACATCTACACAGAAACGTTTTCAACGCCAAACTATGGTTTTCTTTATGTGCACTAAGGTATTTTATTTTCTTGAATATTTTTGTCTATTTTGATGTCTGCGGATTGTCCGAATCTTGTTTCTGTTCTCTGGAATTCAATAACCCTTTTCCTAATAGAATTCGTGTATACCTTATTGTTTCAGGATAATGTTCAGATATCGTGTTATTTGTTCAATTTTCTGACCTCGGCACATGGAAAAGAAACGAATATTCTCATTGGGTCGATCAGTTCCATGGGTTAGCTTAAAAGTAAATCAAAGATGACGTGCCTTGCGTCCGGATCTGAGGAGCACTTGTTTATCTGCACAGGAAATGACGACAGTGAAGTCACTTGTTGCGAAAAGAAAAAACGCAAGGCAAATGTTCAAGGCAGAAGAAATGTGCACTTGGGAGCCCAACAAAACTAATACTTAGTTACAAAATTTGAAGATCGACTTTGGACAGTTTTGGCTTGACCTGCTCTTTATTTGACAACTGGGGCCGTTTTTTGTTCTGATTGGCGTATCCACGTGATTACGTCGTCAATCCATGTCATTACGATGTGTCCAACCATATTAACGAGTGCAAATTTTGACTCGCCAATTTGAACTAGTACAGCCGCCATCAGATTAGACTGAATTACCGTATAGCGCGTCATTACTTCGCGGAACGTTAAAAATCCAGCTTCGAAGAGCGAACAATGATTATGCCTAATCCTGTAGTTTGCGATGTCACCTCTGGAAAGCAACCTAATGAACGAGGTACTTCCTTAGGAGGAAATATCGTTTTTTTTGGTTCATATTCTGACTGTTTTTTCTGAAAACCACTTGGACTAACTGTCACTAGAATGTCCCGTGTCGCATTTTTTCTCGTTTGCACTGTGTCATCTTTACCTGCACCGGTTGCAATGAGCAACAGAGAGTACATAATCGGTTCAAATCCTAGTAAGGCAAACGTTTTGTGCTTCTGGTACGGAGAAATGCACTAGGATCTGTTCGTAAAACGGGAGTACAAAAGTGTGGAAATTCACGTGCTAACCTTTGCTTATCGAGTCACGAACTATGCTCCTTTTTTACTGACCTATTTGAGTTTCTAATCAGTGGCAACCCAATAAATCAAGGTAGGCTGTCGTCAAGTCCACCGAGCTGACTAAACTCATGTGCTAAATTTCATCAAGGGATGCATATCTGTTGGCATGTTTTATTCATCTAAATAGAAAGTCTTTGTAAAAAGATGTCATCAGTGTGGGAATTTGCGAAGTATTGTAATCTGCTGTTCCCTTTCAAGCCTAGCTTGCAAATTGCTGATTAAGATAGATAGGTCTTGTGGGTAAACGCTAAGAGGAAAAATCTATTTATTGAACACACTGAATTAATTTTTCCCCTTGATTCTTTTGTAAATAAGCTCACAAATGACTAACCGCTTTCATCAAGTGATCGATAACATCGAGCGAAATAATGAGAAAACATCGTTATCTCTGCACATCGTCATTCTCGGCAGGTTCTCCGAAGGTTTACTTGTCTCTTAACGAATAGCCTGTCAGATTTGTGCACTCGAGTTTCATTCGCTTTACTATTCATCATGCCGTCTTGTGGGGAGCTGGTCAAGTCACTGAGACAATCGAATCAATCTAGATACTGAGTTCGAAAGGTTCCGGTAATCCGTTGCTTGCTGGTATTATTCAGCTTATGGGGTTGGGACTTTCTCACATTTCAGTGCTTGTTAACAGCCGCTGTCTTTACTTCGCTCTGAACTAACGGTTTAGTCATAGATAGCTCATATTTTGCTATGGGCTGGAAACCATGAATTAAACTTCTGCATGCGTAATCGCCAACCCACAACGACTCTGTCTCTTTCTCTCCCTCTCGTGCGCTATCTCCAGTCAAATGTTTTATTTAAACAACAGCTTACAGTTATAAAAACTTTCAAGCTGCCTCTAGTGTTTATATTTGTAGAGGGTTTGGGAACAAATATTGAAAACAAACTTGTGCTTAAACCCTGGCATTTCATTGGGAAACCGGGCATGATTCGTCGTAAAGATATGCTTCATTCAGTGTTCAGTAACTGACAATCCAAAACTGCATCTAGATTGCGTATCCAAATATATACCGCAAATTTAATACTATGTTTCTTTCTTCACTGAAGTATCCTTATGATTATAGTCCAGAAGTTCACATCCCCGCGTTTTTGCATGCCTGAGGACAAAAGTTTGTTTCATTGATTTCCTCGGACTTCTGGAAAAGTGAATTGCTCACGTCCCATAACAAGCTTTTCTTTTGAATTGAGACGAAACAGTGCTAGTTAGTTCCACTATCGCACCCTACTGCACTAACTCACGGTTTGTTGTAAGTCCAGTCGTTTCTCAATGTCTAAAGACCATTCTGTTTTTCAAAGTCCCCAGCAATGATGCCATTAATTAGCACTACAATTCTCATTTTGACGGTTCAAATCAGCCAATAATTAATGGTGCCCCGATGTACGCACGATAGTGACGTCTGCGTCTGAGCTCAGACTTATCTTGAATGAAATCGGGAATCCCCTCGAGCACAGTGGAAACACACACGTACCGGTAAGCTGTATTCTTTCATTAAAGGACTATTTTTGATTAGACTTGTTTCAACGTGCAAGTTTTGTTATTGACACTGGTTGCAGCTTGCTAAAGGATCGCAACGCCAAACATTCCTCAACTTAATTGTGATTGGAAACTTTTTCACATGGCGCTTACGTTCTTGAGCCATGGGTGTTAGATATCACCCACGCCAGATACACATCATTTGTTCATTCTGAATGTACTGGAACGCGATATTTAGGGCGATTTGTGTGAATAAAAGGATTCCAATACGTTAATTTATCTGTGAGTATAAATATGACATAATAGTATAGGGTAGCAGTGTTTGGCTATCGGTCAGCAGTTCGACATGGTAAACATATTTCCTCACGAATAATAACGGATATTGACGAAGTTCTTACTGGACACCTGAGTCACATCATTGGGTTACGTTTGCGACACGTGATGACCTTGTTCCCCGTGGGTGCTGTACAGATTTACTTTTGTTCTGCTTGGGTACGGTTCTGTGGAATATAGCTAGAGGCTGATTAACGAAGGTCATGGACTGCTGGACGAGGGGCAAATCTGCGTAGTACCGATTCCCTGTCATGCCACTTCGGTGATGTTTTCAAAGTTGACGTTTTTTACTGGCCTTGTCACATCGTTCATTTGCAAACTTCTGCTTTCGATGCTTTTTCTCTGGGCTAACCAGTGCTAGGAAGTAATTTGTTACTACCGAGTGAGGTACGCTTTTCAATTTCGCTGGAAAAGCAAAGCTAAACATTACCAACACCGTACTCTCTTGTTAGTGAAACAGAGCATAGTATCCAAAAATTTAGTCACACAAATTCCAAATTTTTTGTTTTCGTTTTGTTGGTGGCACCGGGTCTTAATCGTGATGCCTTATTGCGGAGAATAGTGATCACTTTTCCTGAAGTGAACTTAGAATATGGTGTCCGGATTCTCGAGCACTGTCCAGATAAGTTAGGAAGGCCATGGGGATGTTTGTCATTTAAAAAATACAGCTTCATAGATACGAATAATTCTGTAGTTCCCGACAATGCATGTGCTTAATAAGGCATAGAAACAAGTCAGATTTTGGCAGCTGTCTGTGCTTCATTTGACGGAATACATTTCGAATGTTATATCATGAAGTGTCAATCATCAGCGTTGGGCATATCTACGAAACCAAAACTGAGGCTTGAACCCAGGGACGAGCGATCTGCAGTCGATCATTGCAGCTACTAAATTAACCATACTGGCTTGTAAAGGTTGAGAGAAGTTCAATATCCTGTGCTACCTTGCCCATATCCGGGCGCTATTAGATTTTGCATCCGATAGGTCTTTGTGCAGCTGACTAATGATTCACCGTTGTGTGGTACCTCCTCCCTTTTGGAAGTGGAGACAGGAAACAATTTTGCAGAGCTTTGCTACTTGATAATTGGCAGTAGTAGAAGCTTTAATGTGATCATAAACTGATTAATCATGAAATGTCAGTATCCAGTTGAGAGCTGAATACGCAAACACACTTGTTAGAAATTCTTGTTAGAAATTTTCAACAGTCCTTACTCGCCTATAAAATTACAAAAAATCCTCCAACTGTGAATTTAATTCTTACGAGAAATACGAGATCGCAAATGGAAATGTTCGCTGTTTGTTCATGATTACGCGACCAATTGTATGTTTGCTCGGATATCGTAGGTCACTTCAAGCACCGTGGATGGGTCAGAAAATTTAGACTCCACGTGGCCTTGTGCAAAGTGTACGCATTAAAAAGACCTAGTCAATCTTTAATAAGTTAGACGATTCAGTTCAGTGAAGGGGGTATATAACGTCAGTCTCACTGGATGTCCTGAGTGGGCGGTAATTGAGAAAAAGTGAGTGAATTTAATCATCATAACTAATGATAGTAGTATTCTACTCCTGGCATCTGAGTGTAGCCGTGGTAAATGTTACTTATACACATTTTTCTTCACATTTTTCTTCCTACCCCGTTTGTCGAATAGACAGAAAAGAGCTGCAGCGGATTGAGAATAGGTCATCGAAACCTCATATATGTTTACATTGCTTGTTTTCATCAATTACACCGACCACAAACAATATGTTGCTGATTGACGAAACAAAAAGATAATTTCATCACTTCATGAGATATCCTATTTTTATTCAAACGTTACTCACATGTAAACATGCTCATTGATCGGAATAGGAGAAAGTTTTGATCATGGAATTTGTTTTCATTGGTTCATCTGCATTTGAGTTATGTTCGACTAGCTGATTCCAAATGTGACTCACATTATTTGAATCGGTGATGGAGGTCATTTCGAACGTTTCATCTCGTTGAATCAAACTCAGGGACTAACCGCATGCTTGTTTATTTCCCATGGAAAGTCGAGGGACAAGGAACTGCTCCGTTATAACCGTGTGCTTATGTGATTTGGCAAAATAAAACCCGCGGGGATGCTGAAGTTTGATCGTAATGGTATCATGTACAGCTACAGTTGCTCGTATTTGACCTGGATTGGGCTTATCAAATCTGTTCGTATTTGCATTCATCTTTGCATTTGGACATGCTGACGGTTTTCTACAGACTAATACATAAATTTCAGTCAAAACCCATATACTAAACCTTTAATCATGGCGTGCTTCAACCACTCATGTAATAGAATGTCCCATGACTATTTATCTTTCGATGTTTTGACCTACAAAAGGCGTGTTTCTATTTCGCATTCCATATGAAGCCATAGTTCTTCATTTACTCTGCAAGTTTTTCCGCACACCATTATTGCAGTTCCAGTGTCTCATTTCCGACTTGAACGAAGCCGACTGTACTTACTGTAGTGTCCGATGGTGACAGTCCTAGTAGAATGTAGATCGTAAAATATCATTCTAATGATGCAGTGTAAAGCTTCTATCATCTCCTTAGTTCTGCAATTATTTGTCAAATTTCTGTGATTACCCACCGTCTACACAGTACCGTTTTTATTCAAGTTCCGGCTATCCACGAGATCCACTTCCTCCCTGTTCGTTTATTTTTCTTGCTTTTGATTTGGAATCACTCCGTTATTTTGTCTTTTTTTCACTAAGGTAAATCCATTCTTTGTGTACTCACAAAAATTGATATCAATTGTACGCACTTCATACAGCGAACAGAGGAATTTCCGATGAATTTCGGCACTTGCACTCGTAAATGAATATTTTGTTATAACAGTGTATGCTTCAGTGAACTGTAAAAAGCTACTTACTAGGTGACAACGAGACGACGGTGAATGGTGCATAAAACCTTCTAATTGTTGTTTCTTTGAGTCCCGTTGCAACGAATCCAGTTGCCGCCGGGTAAACTTGTTCGTATTTCTGAAATCATGGATCGGTCTGTGCTTTTTTCTGGCTCCAGGTTGGAATATTCACACTATTAGTTTCATGCATTGCAAATAATCAATGCCATTGCACAAAAACAATTTTGCGCAACTTAAAACCGCTCCATTGTGTTCAGCTACTTTGTGATCACAGAATTCTGTAGCACATGTACATGTAAGGATTAGAGTATTGGACCATAACTTCCACTTGACTATCTGTGTGTTTTATGGTCTCTTAGGTCCAATCGGCTTGGTGTTTGCACATAGAACATGAATCTTTGACATATCTAAATGTTATGTGGAACACAAAAACTGTTCAAACACAACAAGTCCAACGGCGATGCTATGAGTCCGAAACAAACCTGCCGATTTCCGCTTATTGGTAGACTCTCTACCACTCATCTACAGGCTGTCCTGCTCCCGAACATGAATTGTGGAAGCAAATATACTGTGAAACGGGAACATATATTCCCGTAATACGGCAAGCAAATTAACCTTCGTCTTTAGATGAACGTGGTCGGTCGAATTTCGGTCGAAGTGAATAGCACAACTTAATGGGATTCGATGCACGTGATGACTGATCACCAATTGTTTTGTGGTACTACAGAATGAAATATCCACTTACTCATTGCGTATACGATAGTAGACGTTGCTAGCTGCCGTCTTATGTCACCTCAAAAGCTACCCATAATCCGTAATTGTCCCACATGAATAAAGACAGACTACTTCAAGGCTCAGTAACTAAACATCGGTGACAACCGTCTTTGGAGTTAAGACGAGCACTCATTTGCAAATCCACTGAGATTCCTGGAGATTCCAAAGGCACATCAACTTTGTCTTACCAACTGAAATCTAGACAAGCCGGTTTTGATACATGCTTTAGGAAGGGATTCACTGATTCGGGAATGCATATTTACATACATATTTTGGTGTTCTTATAAACACGTTTCCTCATCAACCAAATCGAATTGTGCATTATTTTTTAGGATTCACTCCATGTTTTTGGGATTTGAAAGCGTTTCAGTGGGATATTAGCTCTTAATATTCACTTTCGGATAAAAGCGACATTTTCAAGGCATCAAGGTTTCATTTCTTTGAACTGATACTCTTGACCATTACTTGGCTGTTTAATCGCTAAACAACTGCATTTCCCATGTTTCCATTATAAAATCTGCAATAGTAGTAATTAGTAAGAGTCATTTATCAAATAAATGAAGTGTTAGGCTACAAACGGATATAAATTGCCTCTTTTCGGCACTTCGGACTCACTGGTAACGCTTGGGATTTCCCGTCTTTTCAAGTTTTGCAATGAAAATTGCCTGTTTTTTTGACAACTCAACGAGAGTTCAAGACCACTCGACAAATCAAAAGAAGGAAATCATAGAACAATATCTGTGTGCTGATTCAGCCGGGGTACACAGCGCCACTTTTGATGGCAATTAAGGATTCACAGGCCATTTTATAGCTTTTGAATAAGTCAGATGAACAACTTGAATATAACAAATCTAGTCCACATCACTGTACGAGTTTTGTGTATTAGCAGATCTTGTCCGCTATTCCTGGCCTCGAGCTTGACTTGGCCAAGCGAGACCTGAGCTGAGATAAGCAGATTTTCTAGCTGGAGTTGCAGGTTTTGCAGAAATCCGCACTAGGCTGTCGATTCACGTTAATCAGCCATGGAGTTTGCAGGTGATATATCCAATTTCGATGTCCTTTATAAAAATCGGTGCATAGTCTTCGGAAGCTGATCGTATCTGCTAAAACCAGCCAAGGACTACCACGCGGTAGCGTTGATTAATAAACGGTAGTCATAGGCTGTTGACCAACAAATAAGGGTGGATGTGCAGCAAAAACAAAGCTGTAGTGTTGTAGATAATTTTTCAATCGGAAGAACGGCGCAAATTAAAGAATCATGGTGGAAATTGCATCCACCTTTACTTTTAGATATCAAAGTGACACAGAGTCCGTTGTTATGCGTAGGGAAGAATATCGCTACACTTTTCATGTCCGAAAAAGTGAGCAAGCCAACTGCGTCCTAAACCGAATGAGTTAGACATTGACGTGATTACACTACGTTCAAATCAACCCTTCCGAAAGTGCAATCTGCTCACTGGAACCAGATTTATTCAGACGGATAAGTTCGTGCTAATTGAAGTGAATGTAATGTCTGGTTGCTCCCACCACTGGTCACCTCTCTACCTGGCAGACACTGGATGGTAACATCTCTTTGTTAAAAAGTCCCCCATCTGTTGCATAGTGAATAGTGAAAATATTTGTGCAGTTGTTGCATGATCGTACACCGAAAAAGCCTTAGTAGCTGTTAAGCAGACGGTAGTTCATTAAGCTTGATGTATCAAACAGATTGCCCAAATATAAACGTACCAAAGAAAATTTTACTAAGCAATTGGAAACTAACACTGGTATACTGAAACACAATATTGGCCATTTCCATATCCAGGTCCACGTTTTGTGACGTGTTGTTTTTTCAATACAGCTCGCTTTAGTTCATTTTGAGCAAACTTACCCTGCACCGATGAGCTCTGGTTTTGGTTCCTATTTCACAACATCATCTGCTCAAACAAGAGAAAGAACTGGGAATAATGAAAGGTCGATTACACAATAGCAATTTGAAGAACCATACAAAAGAAGATATGTATCCAGTGCATGAGTGCCACTCACTGCGGCATTGATCCATGCCACTTATAGTCTCCTACCAATACTTCGGTGCTCTCACGAACCCCAACCCGGCCTAACTGTGTCTACACAAGCCAGTCCACTGATTAAAGCTTTTAAACCTTTTACCCAAATCATCGACTGGTCACCCCAAACCACTTTCCATCACCTGCCTTGAATAAAACGTACAACAAAGTAGGCGTTCTGTGGGCATGGGCAAAATATGTTCCAACCAAATTGATCTATTCTGATTTAGTGCCTCTTCTAAAGACTAGCATCTGTAACCCAGTGTCTTGCACGTAATTTATCAGCTACAAATGTTTTTTTACCATATTCTAACAGTACTACTGTGACAACGGCGTTTGAAAACCGAAAGATTTTGCCTCTTTTCCTTTCAACGGCTGCTTCCGAATCGTAGAGCAATACCGACCTCACTGCTATGTATACTCGACCATTGATCGATAACCGGGTGTTACGTTGACACTACAGATGTCTTGAAATGGCAAATGTCAGTCAAGTCTGCTGTATGCATTCTGAAAATTTTCCGATATACGACTACCAAGTAAGATACCACTACCAAAACTATCCACCTCACCCGGCTTTTCCATGGCAAGAACAACGTTCGCCTTTGATTCAATCCAATCCTGTGACATCATTTTACACTTCGAAGGCGCAAAACGCATCCCAAACGTACGTAAACTAATGTTTAGACGATCGAGGAAAACGTGAAGCTTAACCGGGTCTTCATTCAGTAACACAGCAATGCCCGCATTTTTCAAGTCAGTCGGATTTCTGTGTGAGTGAATACCAATGCCACTATTCTCGCATCAGATTTGGGTTGTTTCTATAATTATGTCAAAGATATAGTTAAAAAGGAAAGGTGAAAGGGGGCGACCCTGAAGAACACAACTTCTCGTAATGAACTCGGGTAATTGGTTGTCGTGTGTGCGAACTTGGCTTCGGCCTTTTGCATACATACTGGAAGAGTGCAAAGTATTTCGCTGGCATGTCATGAAAGCCAGCACCAAGGAATCGCACGATCCACTCAGTGGGGCGGCGCATTCTGATCGCGAAAGATAGGTGTCGTGGGCTTACCTTATCTGTGCATGATCTGCTGCGAAATGACAATTTGTTCAATACCTCGACCGGGATGGAAACCAGCACGGTACACATGCACATGCCTTTGGCGAAGGATAATGAACTCAAGCAAGGCCTACTAAACTAATTTCTCTGCGGTTTTTATGCGAAGGTATACCACCCTTCTTGTAAACAAGTGCAATCACCGATTCACACCAGTCCGTAGGCATCTCTTCCGTGCCTCAGAGTGATCCTAGGAGTTTTGTTAACTCCGATGGTAACACTTGTAGAAGGATGGCGACAGCCTCTCTGGTCCAGCTGTTTCATATCTTTTAGAAAGATTTGACGCCCTCAGCACATTCAATTCCGATGGAGGGCTGGTATCCATTTACAACGGTTCACTTGCAGGTACAAGTGTAGGGCTCACTGTGGTTGTGCAGCAATCAAATCGATCTCTGAAGTGGTCTGCACAACACTCCACCCGAGGGTCTTCATAGTGAATCAGTGTGCAATCCGATTCCTTAATCACTCCACTTACACTCGACTTCTGTGGACAAGCATTATTAATCATTCGGCAAAGGTTGTGACTGTTTCCGACGACCGCAGCCTTTACCGTTTCCCGACGCTTTGCTATCCACCACTGCTCCCGGTCATTTGTCAGACTCCTGATCAGTCGACCTTTTTGGGATCTACGTGTCTCATTGTATGTTACGTCCGGAGGAACGCATCTGCGAGCATTTAACACTGCAAATGGAGTCGAGGATATCCAGCGTTTCTGAAGTTTATATGGAGTCCTGAGTGGTAGTTAGCGCTGAATGCGCAGCTTCTTTTTTCATCTCCCGGTGTTCTATTGGAGCCCATGTATTTTATTGATGTGACAACTGTCTTAATAGTTTCGACTAGAACTGTAGTCGCCGATTACCGTCTAGAATCATTTGGGCCGGACCAGCAGATTTTGTGCTGGTGTGACCACAGATTTTGTGCTGTTGGTTGAAGGAATATCACGGAAGAATCCAGGTAATCTCCCGATAGTATTGATTCTTTGCTTTACAGGAGTTCCAATCAGTGGATGCATACTCAGGTACGATGAACAAACAATAATGCTTCTATCGACTGCTATTGGCGTATACAAAACTGCCCAGCCGAATTGCGTGTAAACGATTGGTAAATCGGATTCAGGCTCGAAACCATATAAACGGGAACACGAAGAGTGAAACGAGAAAATGAGATTGCATTTGGGCTGTGCATGTCGATCACGAAGTAGGATTCCGCATATGCTTTTAGGAGACAGAGCACAAATCTATTTTAAATGTTTCTAGGATTCTGACTAGGGGAGCGTATTGCCTTATTCAAGTGATTTTGCAGAGAATAAAGGCAGCTAAGTGAATTGAACACTTAGGTTTAATTATTGCTTGTGAACTATTTCTTCCTCTTTCTTTAATGCACCCATCAAATATATCCGTGGAGCTGCAGTTTGTCATGACATTTTGCGTAACCCCTGCATCGAGAGATCAAAATTAAAAAGGTTCCCTGCAGAAGGATATCGGATTTATTCGAGCTATCGGCATTTCGCGGCCACCCACGCCGCAGATGGGGGTTTTCTTTTGAGACCCTCCTCGCAGCCTTTGACTCAAAAGTCTTACCAACAAGGCACTGAGGCTTTAACCCAGTACGAGACCTCCAAGCAGACGTGGACCTATCATTTCACACCTTGCTAGAAGCAATTGGTAGTGCGCTCCTGCTTATTTTGCACGACGGTCGATGCAGCATGGAATTCATTATTCGTGCTGTTCATTGGATTTTTTGACAAAGACTGCTAAGGAGTGCAATCGCTAAGTAACAGAAGGATTGAAATTTCCAGCCAAAGCTTTTGGTTCTAACAACAACCTTTTCTCAAGGCAGCGGGAGGTGGCTGATTGGAAGCCTATCTGTTTAGATCAGTTGTTATTTCACTCAACTTTCCGACCTGGTTGTTAGCTCAAATCAATCCCCATCCTGGAACACCGGGAGACTGCTTTGTTAATTGACCTTCCCGGCATGATTTGATTTCTGGCTTGGAATAAACCATTCTGTGTAGCTCGTTGGGCCATGGGGACATGCAGGCAGTCACACCACCTCAAGAACTAGTCTTACTGTGTCGGTTTTTCAATGCACTTTTAGACTATCGCCATAGCCATTTTAGAGATGCCAATATTCGAGGATGAAATGGATGATGCCCTTGGAATACGAAAGCCGAAACATTATTTAAACAATGAAATATTTTGGTTCGCACATCGTAAATCTGGGCCCTTCCATATGTTTTGAGTCTGTCTTAATCAACGCTGTTTGCCTTGATTTAATCTGGTATGATCTGACTTGGCTTGGTGCTGCATAAAATCCCACAACAGAATACTAAACTGGATGCTATTGCGATTCTGCTATCACTTTATGATGTGTTCATGTAACGTTTACGCAAGACAACTAGTGTATATTATTGTCAAATAGATGTATTAGAAAAAAAGTTACATTCACAATCAACCGGGTGAACAGTAAATTAATGAGCCATGCCCGTTATTCTGACTCATTCAAATGATTTTTTGGGACAATTTTGTTCATAAGTAGCTACACGGAGTCCCATTACGTAGGCAGTTAAAACCCGTAGTTTAACGGCCTTATGGTATGATTCAAGAAATTCCAACAACTTCCGATTATCTGAGCATGATGTAAAGGTCCCAGACGTTCGATCGCCCAATTCAGATGAGATGGCCATTGCGTGGATGCGCCCGTAGCAAGTCATCCGATTTTACGAGAAAATCTAATCTGATGTTGACCTCCTAGACCAACTCAAATTTGTGAATTGATTATGTTGCGATCTTTAACAAGTAGTAATTTGAATTCCGATCTGGTCAACTCAGTCTGTTGAGCATCGATATGTCGTTTTGATGTTTTGGACACTTTTTTTTCTGTTATTTAAAATACAGTAAGGTGGTCATATCACTGCTTAAAAAATCGACCTGTCGCAACCGCTTCTGACGGTTTCAGTAGACCATCTTTAATCAAGGTCAGTTCCGCCCGTTTTCATTCAAGTGAAAACGACCAGAATGGCTCTCGGCCGGTCAACACGACCGTTTCTTTAATTTGTCCTAATTAACAGTTTACATATATCCACACAAGTTGGAGCTCACTGATCGATTTCCTCCAGTCCCTTGGGCTGATTGTTCCTTTTATGGCCTTCATTTCTAACGCCACTTCGTTTGCCTGCGTTTATCGCATATCAGACCACATTTTCTCTGTTCCCGAATTAGGGCGAACAGTTGGTTACTCACACCGTTTCCTGATTTGCAGTCGCACCGGTTTTTAGTTCGTGCATCATCCTCCGATTTCAAATGGGCCAGACATGATTTGCCCTCACTGTCACACGAATCACGGGACGGAAAGGTGGTGTTGTGATTATGGCACCACCGTGTAGCCTCACTTAGCATCTCCCACTGTAGTTAACGTATCTCGCTGATCTACCAAGTCCAGTCAGCTTTTCCGGCATTTTGGCGCAGATTTGCCATTCAGCAAACAGCTTAGTTTGGCTCTGATACGCGTGTTCAACGTGCTAAAACAGTATGACTAATGAAGCCTAAGAGCTCCACAGTACTCCCCAAATACTTCGCCTTTACAGCGTGTGAATTTCGGCTGTTTGTAGCAGCCTAGAAATGGATGCTTTTCTCCTAGTGTTGTAGACAGGCCTTACTGGCATTTTAGACCGCACTTAGTTTACATAGTGCCCAAATGATCATTACCCAGTAAGCCAATTAGTGTTTCTTGGATAACTCCTAGTCTTTCATCTAGGTCTGGACAAATGTGATCGCCCTGGAGGACGCAGTTTTTGGCTTTCTTTTCTGATTCTTTTCTACTGTCACTTGAACGTGTAAACATTTGGTTCTTGCTTCAGTGAGATTTGGTGATACCCTCATTTTGTGCTCCTTCCTAGGCCCTCAGTTACCATTAGTGGTATCGCATCCGATAATACTTGAATTGGATCTTGAGTGATTTATCCAAACTCCACCACAAAAGTATTGGCAATAAACTACTGGTAACTTCCCAGTACCTCATATTAAAGTGTGGAAGTCGGGAATGCTTTACAAATTCTACCCAAATTAGGGTTGGGTGAAGTTTTGAGAAGCGGACATCTTCAAATGGTTAGATCGCCAAGTGACACGTTTGAGCTCTGCTTAGACTTCTTTTTAAAGTGAAGAAACATTTGAATCTTAAAACTCTGAGTTGGCAGTTGCCCTAATCCCATTTGAGCGGTTTCTCAATCTGCCTCGTTAGAACAAAAATTTCGCAACGCCATGAATTACGGCGCTAATACCAACAACTGGCTTTTCGTTCAACTTTACAGATGAACTTTTCGAGCCGAATATCAAACCAGTGTTTTTGAAGAACCTCGCAGAGCATTATAAGAAATAACACGGTATAACGGACAAGCTCGTTTCCAGTTATTCATAATCATACCGATGTACAACATTAAATACGATTTACAATAAATAAGAAGGGCATGATAGGTTACAGTTTTAGTAATCCAGACATGTACCTTGTTTTGTGAATATGTGGAACGCATTGATGTTGAAATTACAAGTTGAGTGGACGCGATTCACACACCCGAATCAGATCTGCAAAGGGTCCGAGTAGTTTTCCAGGTGGAAAGTGATCAAGTGTTTACCCTTGTTAATGCACCTTTCCATCGTTTGGTGTAACTTTATTCTAGGCCGGCAAGTAACATCGTGTACGCTGAAAAATGGTCCTCCCTATGATATATAGATATGAGTAACAAAGTCATATATCCTTCAGGCAAATGTGGTCTTTAGAGGGGATATACAAGATCCAAAAGTATGGGTTTTGTTGCCAGTAGGATGTTTTGTTTACGATTAGTTGAACAAAATTCCCTTGGAACCATGCCACTTCAAATTATGGAGATCGGTGGACAGGCGTGTGCCGGATCTGCTCATCTGTCGAGCGGCAATAACCATGGAACCGGTCGCGCGCTTCCGGGAGAATTTCATTCATTCACCTTTATGCGAAATCTGCTAATGACAATAATAAATTTCCAGCCGTAATTCACAAGAAATAACTAAATCGGGAACGAACTTCGACGTTTTGCAACCTGATAAAGGATGGTGGTCTTGGTGGTGCCAGTGTGCGGTATGATTTGTGCAAATAGTGGAATAAGAGGCGAAGAAGCATACAGGCGTGAAAGTAAAAGACTGTGATTAAACGAATAGAGAGGTCAGGAAAAATACATGGAAAAATGGAGAAATATAATACACGGGGTTGTACTTCTCACACAGACGGTGGTTTGATAACCGAATCGCTGTAGACTCAGATGCAAGTGGTCCATATATATATATATATATATATATATATATATATATATA
>LUCM01002257.1:42570-197453 GCA_008360955.1 Fasciolopsis buskii | reverse complement strand
TATATATATATATATATATATATATATATATATATATATGGACCACTTGCATCTGAGTCTACAGCGATTCGGTTATCAAACCACCGTCTGTGTGAGAAGTACAACCCCGTGTATTATATTTCTCCATTTTTCCATGTATTTTTCCTGACCTCTCTATTCGTTTAATCACAGTCTTTTACTTTCACGCCTGTATGCTTCTTCGCCTCTTATTCCACTATTTGCACAAATCATACCGCACACTGGCACCACCAAGACCACCATCCTTTATCAGGTTGCAAAACGTCGAAGTTCGTTCCCGATTTAGTTATTTCTTGTGAATTACGGCTGGAAATTTATTATTGTCATTAGCAGATTTCGCATAAAGGTGAATGAATGAAATTCTCCCGGAAGCGCGCGACCGGTTCCATGGTTATTGCCGCTCGACAGATGAGCAGATCCGGCACACGCCTGTCCACCGATCTCCATAATTTGAAGTGGCATGGTTCCAAGGGAATTTTGTTCAACTAATCGTAAACAAAACATCCTACTGGCAACAAAACCCATACTTTTGGATCTTGTATATCCCCTCTAAAGACCACATTTGCCTGAAGGATATATGACTTTGTTACTCATATCTATATATCATAGGGAGGACCATTTTTCAGCGTACACGATGTTACTTGCCGGCCTAGAATAAAGTTACACCAAACGATGGAAAGGTGCATTAACAAGGGTAAACACTTGATCACTTTCCACCTGGAAAACTACTCGGACCCTTTGCAGATCTGATTCGGGTGTGTGAATCGCGTCCACTCAACTTGTAATTTCAACATCAATGCGTTCCACATATTCACAAAACAAGGTACATGTCTGGATTACTAAAACTGTAACCTATCATGCCCTTCTTATTTATTGTAAATCGTATTTAATGTTGTACATCGGTATGATTATGAATAACTGGAAACGAGCTTGTCCGTTATACCGTGTTATTTCTTATAATGCTCTGCGAGGTTCTTCAAAAACACTGGTTTGATATTCGGCTCGAAAAGTTCATCTGTAAAGTTGAACGAAAAGCCAGTTGTTGGTATTAGCGCCGTAATTCATGGCGTTGCGAAATTTTTGTTCTAACGAGGCAGATTGAGAAACCGCTCAAATGGGATTAGGGCAACTGCCAACTCAGAGTTTTAAGATTCAAATGTTTCTTCACTTTAAAAAGAAGTCTAAGCAGAGCTCAAACGTGTCACTTGGCGATCTAACCATTTGAAGATGTCCGCTTCTCAAAACTTCACCCAACCCTAATTTGGGTAGAATTTGTAAAGCATTCCCGACTTTCACACTTCAATATGAGGTGGTATCTGGATGCTTAAACAAAATCTGCCCGGAAGCACACGACCGGTTTCGCGGTTATTGTCGCTCGTCAGGTATGCGTACCCGATGCTCTCTTATCCAAACTTCCTAAGGTTGGCTTAGCCCAACTGACAAAGTAATAATAACGAATCAGATTTGTGATTCTTCTGTGTGGTCTTTGACGAAGAGCTTCCATGCACACTCCTGATGCTACAGATTCGATTCTGGTGATATATATATATATATATATACGTATAATGATATTTGCTGTGCCGCAAAACTGTAAAACATAGATTGGGATGCACTTAATTAAATGATAACATCGGGTTACTCCATTTCGATAGTAGCATGGTGCTCCTAGCAAATATCAATGACGTTTGTGATACTATGTTCAAATAACGGAAAGGTTTAAACTGGAGTCATGTTGATGAGGTCACTCAGTGTAGAAATTGGTATTTGCATCAAGAATTCGTCGAGGAAGTATCTGTAATACCGAAAAGAACTAGAAATCGAGAGACTATTAGAATACGGATTTGGGGACTGCTACTGACAGGGTGTAGGCATTGCTGCGATCTGTCTGCAGGAGGCACGAGATAGACTCGAGGTCATTAATTGACAACAAAATCCTGGACCGCCAATCATTGGCTCACTAACGTGACTCACAAGCTCCAGAAGAAGGAGGGACACCACAGAACAAGATTCCTTTTGGAGAAGACAATTGTACATGCGTGATCAGCAGCATCAACAGTTCAGGGCAGGGATGGTGTATGCTCATAGTTTCTTTGTGGTAGACGAAGGCGGGTTCACGGTTTCTCAACAGTATTTCGTTGACACCTGGAATGAGTAAAGGGACAAAATTGGCACAATGAATAGAAATCGCAGTTATATAAGAAAAGGGTTGGTTGGAGAATAATTAGTGCCGATGCATGACAACAACTTAATAGGACCAATGCTTTTCCAGCTAGGACGGGCAATCAGAGAGAGACAGGCATCGACAATTGTGAAGTAGATAATGCTACGATTAATAGCAGCTTTGGCCTGTCACTGCCGAACAGAGGGAGATCATGGGAAGACAAGACCAACAAATGTCCAGTGAACGACACAAGTGCGCATCGAACAGTTAGAGCATTTAATGAGTCACGAAATTCAAGTTTGTCTCATGCCGTTGGGGCAGATGAGTAGGTTATCTGTGCATTGCGATTAATAAAATTCCAAAAATGGCATCGGTTTAAGGTAGGGCTTATTATCTGAGTTCAAAAACGACCCAAAATGGTTCACATCCTGTTCCAGACGGATATATTTGGAGTCGTTTTTGGGTACTATCTGGATCCCTTTCGGAGAGCTTCGAGGGCATTTGTGCTGACTGAGAACGTATTATTCATCACTAGACAAAGGCATAACAGAAATCGTGCAATTCTTGGGGTCATTCATAGTTCTGTTCTAAATACGTCAGACCACTTCTTTCAGAGGGTCTTCACGATCTGATGAATTGTTTTTGGGGTCCTATTTTTCCACCACCTACTGAGAACCTTGAAAATGGAAGGAAATAGATAGGCACTGGAAAGTGGTCAGATTGAATGCCGGCGCGTTCTTTGACTGTCTGCGCTATCTTTCTGTATCATCCTTATTTCGTTGAATTCTTGTCGGATATTTGGATCGATCATTGTCTCCGTTTGCCTCTACAATCGATCGGAATTATTGTTGTTTAAAAACAGTATTGTTTCTCAACATGGACTGGGATCACGCGTTGCTACCCTTCAAAGATCTTATCCTTTTTCAAAAAGGGAATCACGCTGGCTGACAGGCAACTCTTAAATGCACCCTTCTGGCCAAGATATCCATTCCGGCATTGTTGAGAACCAACATCCGCTCTCTGTTTACGAAAACTTAGGATTTGTCCCTCACACTTCAATCACCGGTCCATGTTCACACGTGTGTCATCTGCATACAAGAATCATGACTGAACCCGGATATTGCTGATCCACTCATGTCAGTAGTGAGGTTCAGTTTCCATCCGCAGGACAGAGTTTCGGAAAAGAAGAACACTGGGGGCAGTGTGGCAACATACATAAATTCATTCTGGTCTAACAAGTTCGAAGTCATTTGTACATACTCGCTGAACGGAATTGACTGCCTCCTGACACAGTGTCATCCTAGGTGTTCTCGCCATTCAAGCACTATCATAAAGAATTTATAGATTTTCCCTTTTTACTCGCAGCAAAGTGTTCAATCTTTTTTCGACCCATTTATAGTATTTATTGTTCCTCTTCCCGAGGATGATCGGCATATTACCGTAGGTGAATTCAACTATGTATGTACATTACCACTGACTATGTTGATTTGACCGATCTCTGCGTTTCTCCCACCAGAGGCGGCTCCATTTTAGATAGAATTATTACCAACCACCCCGGTTTATTTGCCCTGAAACTGCGTGCTCCCATATCAAGTAGTAATCATTGTCTACTTAAGTTAAGGCCCGAGATTTACTTTAGGTGAGCTTTCCATTCCTTCAGGCGAACAAATCAAATCCGAGTTTGCCTCCGTAAATTTTCGCACAACAACGCTATTCTTCTTCAGAAATCCCTTTCAATCGCATCTACCAGTTTCTCTTCTGAAACCTGCTCAGTGACAGTGTCAAACTGTTCACAGAGACGGTCAACGAAATCTTCGATATTTTCTGCCCCTCAGAAACAATATTCGTCCCAAATGACCGTATTTCCACCCAGAGACTGAAGTCTCTAAGAAGACACAAGGAGCACTTCTACAAAATCTCGTGATAACTCAAGCGTGCGTTTCCGTAGTCGATTGAGAACTACACTTACGGAAGTTCGCAATTCATTTCCGTGATGAATCGGTTCCGGGGAATTTAAATGCCTCAGACTGATTCCTGATGACCAACTGCTGAACGGCTTCTTTGCACGTCTTTACACTGCCCGATTGATAACAATTTTAAGTGTTTTAACTTCGATTTTGGTAAATCCGCTTGAGTATTCATGGTGTGGAGGAGTTAATGCATATCGACTATTGATGGGTTGTCACACCCTGAGAAAAATATTACATTGCCGTCCACGAATCCATGTGGCACTTCTCGGGTTACGATCTTCCGAAGCATAACAATTATAATTTAATAATCCTGAGTTGAATTGAAATCCCTTTCGGTGTTTTGGAAACAGAAATCAGTGGTAATCAATTTTGAGAAGTGGTCCGATAAAACCATAGATTCCATTTGAAGGGCTAGGAATGAACTGCGTATCCATTCACTGCATGGCCCAGTAATGAGGCTCAAATCAGTAGTGATTTGAGTCCATCGAAAAGAGATAAGAACCAGTGATTTTCTTTTTTTATTCCAAGATGCCCGGAGTGAAGATCAACAGAAACCCTTGACTTCAAAGACGAAGTTATGACGATGTGATCGTTAAAGCACAATACTCCATCCCAATACTTTCTCCGACGTTTATGAAACTCAAGGAATCCCCGATTGGTTTGAGCCAGCCACCCTTCGCGAGCGCAGAATGAAGTAGCATTATAGCATTTCCTTGTTCCTCCTAATGAATTTGGCCGACCCACTGGGAGAGGTTGTATTGACAGAAAGTTTTTAAAGGCTTCCTTAAAGAGAGCATGAACAGACAAAAAGAAGCAGGCGGAATAAAACTATGGTTACGGTGAAGGAAGTTGCGGGAATGGGAACTGAGAATAACGTCCCACTCTGGAACCACAGGTGCAGGGGATTTTGTTAACGAAATTTGAGGATCACAAATATGAATCTAGGAACTTCATGATCTGTAGCAAGCGTGAAATATACACCAAATAGGTATTTGTGCAGGTGCTTAACTGTCCTGTATATAGCCAGAAACTCGCATCATTCTTCGGATACCTACGTTCTGTAGGACTGAGCCGTCAAGAGAAAACATTCCACCGCTGCTCCGATGTCTGTAATTGAGGCATCCACATAGACGATAGAATGCAATTTAGAGGAAAGTAGACGCAGAACGACACTTTTAGAAACAAATCAAAAACTTAAAAATGGACGTTTGTGAACAAAAGTCCAATAAAATAAAAAATATCCCCCAAATAAACCTTTAGTGCCGCAGAACGATAGGGAACCGACATCTCTGAAACATGCCCGGACGCATTTGGGGACCAGTTTTCTTGACTGCAGTAAAAAGCACTTAGCCTGTCAGCGGTGTTTCGCATACGGATGGATGAACAAAATTTCCCCAGAAGCACAAGACCGGTTTCGCGGTTATTGTCGCTCTTCAGGTATGCGTACCCGGTATTCCTCTGTCCAGCCATCCCTATACCGGTGTGCTCTTTTCTTAGTTCCTCACTAGAATCGCATCTAAATCGTTAGGATCACGAGTGGATGATAAATTCATGGTGATTCGTCGGGGGATTTTCGTCTGTCAGGCAAAGCTAACCTTCAGAAAGGGGAGGCAAGGCCCGAATTTCTTAGTCTTTTTTTCTCAGTAGTGTGTTTCGAATGTGGACGGATGTACAAAATTTCCCCGGAAGCGCACGACCGGGTTCCTTCCAATGCTCATCTTGTCAAGAAAAGAGATTGCCATGAGCTCCCACAGTACCTTGCACGTGCATTCACCGCAACTGTCTCCGGACACTTTGTGTAAACAGTATGCCTGATTTCTCGTTAGTTACTAGTTTTTTTATTGCTATTTTTTTCAGAATGCGTTCCACATTTAAGGGGTAACCTTATATTGTTGAAATCGATTGAACTGTTGCAGGAGTACTCTGCTAGACGGATCTGACTAACCTTTGTTGCTAGAGACGGCTTAGCTAACACTTAATGCACAACAATGATTCTGGTGTAGAAGTTAAAGCAGCTACTAACCGTGAAAATTGTACTGGCTCACGATTCATTGCTGCAAGTTTACTGCTTTGATTTCTGGCTCCAGGTGTGCACCTGACACCCTAGGCAAATCTAAAACGATAAGGCCGGGTGAAACAGGAGCTACGCACCTGGAATGCTTGTGATTTGAACTTATCATCGGTGTTGACATGTAGTCTCTATAGCTTCAAGCCTATCTGTAAAGTTTCATCATCATACTGAGAACTTTCTGTCCTAAAACCTGGGACTACTGACGCTAAAATTTATTGGTGACCCCAGTGCGACATATCATCCAGCTCTGGTGGCTCAGGATGCAGTTGTGAGGTTCGTCCAGTTGTGAAAGTATTGTACTAAGGATTTTCGCGTTGTGTGAAAAAAGGGAATTCTAGAGGCATAAACTGCAACTGTGATTAATATACACTGAACGTATGTTCCGACGATTTAAAACTACCGTTGCATCCGAGAAAATTAGGTCCGGGATTTCCTCAGGTGACCTCTGCAGTTTGACGGTCTCACTGTGATTATCAGGGGTATTCGTTAGGACCTAATGGACACTATCGTTGCCAAGAGGTCATCGCATTATTATTTTAACATTTTGCAGTGAATGAACGGGTAGCATGCATTCACTCACTCGTTTCTCAATACAAGATACGATAGAAGTCGGTCCAAATGTGTAACCGCCACCCTCTATCCTTTCAAGGAAGTTTTATCCGAAAAACTGGATAACTTGACACATCTATAGGAAGGTCGTTGTGAATAAAAAAACCAACGCTTTATAAAGGCCAAGTGTGAAAATGGTGTAAAAAATCACCATATAGCGGTAATGCAGCAGTAAATCTTTCCGTCGTGTATCAAACACGTTTTGATAGTATCAGGTACCGGCCATTGTTTCCCTATTCTCGGAACCTGCTTAATTCCTATTTGTATACCTGATTCCTCCCCAGTCGACTGTGAGTTTTTGACTTAATATTAAGGTCCGTCCTTACTGGGATCTAGTGTTCTCCGCAAACTAGGTGTAAACGTCTCCTTGTTTACAGTTCACCATGATGTTTTTGACGTTCGCAGGCTTATTCTTAAGCGCTCAAAAGTAATTGGTTGAGCAAACATAATTCCTGTCCCACTGGAAGTTCCTGGAGTTCCCATGTTTTTCAAGAGGCGTATTATAACATTTGATCTATGTGAACCCGTCCGTTAGGCTTTACAGACCATGTGCGAAAAGGGACTGATTAGACCCCTTGAGTCCTCAAACTGGACCACACCGTTGAAGGCGGATGACAAAATTCCCCGAATCTGTGGCGACTGGCAGCTAACTTTCAATAAGAAGTTACTACAACAAACATGTGTCACTGAAGAGCCAGAAGAAATTCGTTATCGACTAGCCGATTCAAAGACATTTTCGAAAATTGATCTGAAAGATGCCTATTTGCACATCCCGCTTGCTGGTGCCTCCAGTTTTTTGACAATTATAGGTACTCAGTTTCGTCTGCAAAGATCAAATTCCATCTCTTTTGGTTTGCTTGCATCCCCTGAAATTTTTACTCGGTCCTCAGTTTTATTATTTCCGGTCTTTGTAGTGTTAATTCTTGACAGGATGCAGCAGTGGCCCCTGTTCTCTTTAAGGAGCTACATGATTCTCGTTTATACCTTCCCTAGGCGCTAGAACGTCCCCAAAACGGTCCGCTAGGGACCGTTTTCCAAGGTAGCATTATATCATGGGGGTTTTGGCAAAATCACTGCTGAGGTAGTAAACTGAACACTTGCGGCTTTTGTTTTTCTCCGAAGATTGAAACACAAAGGATATCTTGAGCGATACAGTTGGTAATTTTAGGAATTGCTGTTAACTACGTGAATAGGCCACAGTTGATGGTTTTCGTTCGCGAAAATTCCTCCAGTGTTCTGGCGAGTCTTACTACGCGGTTTTAATAAGGTCTAGTTGTGAAGGTCACTCGGTCTCGTGACTTACTGGTGATTGCTCGCTACCTGTGAACTGCGCTGCTCTGGGTATGGTTTTCGTAATTTTTATGTGGAGTGATTGAGTGGGTTCCCCTATTGATTGCGTGAACACGTTACTTGCGTCAGCTGTTATTATTTGGAACCATAGCGTTTACTTCGACATAAACAGGAGATTTTACCTAAGTTTATGCTTGCAAGTTATTTTCACCATTGGGTGCTTAATTACGCTGTCACGATCGTAAAATTTACTTATTATCTGACGTATATTAGTATGTATCAGCTGGATGCTATCTGTTGAAAATGACGTCGGCTGGTTTAAGGGACTTACCTAGATGCGGGAACAATATTTATTAGAGCCTCAGTTACAAACCTTGCTTGGTAGACTCATGTTAAAGTGATTTCCTGGACATCATTCTCTAACCTATTTTCCTCTGCCATTTCATTTTTGAGTTTCTGTTTTTTTCTTGTGCCCGTGTAAGGAATGCACGATACCAATTTATTTTTCTAACATTCCGCTCTGTAGGAATTTCGTCATAAATATTACGGCAACAAATGAGTCCATGAATAGCTCCGGGTCATGTTTATATAAATGAGCACTCCAGAACATCGATGTGGAGACAGAAAGGAAGCGCTGAGGGTTGCTCGCTCCCAGGTAGAACCACTGCAACCCTCAGACTATGAACAATAGATCAGAAATCTATACGGTGGGTTCTAAGGCTTTTCGTTGTTTACAATAAGTAGGCGATAGCACAACGTCTCCCGACGCAAAAGTAAACCGTGGCGATTCAATGGGAGTAAGTGTCTTATTTGCGAATAGGGCGCCAGATATCTCGGGAGGATTTTACGGGTAAAACAGTTGTGTGTGTTACTAGCTGATTGTACTGACAAGAAAATAGAGGAAGAAACTGCGTATGTTGCTGCATCAACTAGCGGCGCAGTTGATTCCTGGTTAGATGATCCAGCACAAGACACTCGTAAATTAGATCATGTAACGAGAATATGTAATTTTAGTTTTCAATACAGACACTCTGGTCCGAACGCGAAGCACTAAAATGGACGTTAACGGTCAGTTATACCTGGAAATTAAACTTTTGCTGTAAACAAACTTAATTCCTGTGATATCTGTAATTTTCGTCATGTGGCAAGCGGCGTTGCAAATTCATTTATCAGTGGAGGCAAACAGAACCGACATTGCTACCGTGTAGTAAGTTGCACTTAAAAATTTGCTGAAGTTTAAGGCCAAATTTCTCATGATCGTACGGCATCAACATTCGTTGATGAAACTCAGGATGTCATGCGTCATTTAATGACAAAATCCGTCCTGGGTCAGCTGAATATGAAAGTGACCCATTGGAAAACGGCTTTATCCGGCACGAAATTTGGTGCGTCGGCAATAGGTAAGTTCAAGACTGTGTTGCTTCCGACCTAAAGATGTTGTTTGCCGTATAGACTACCCAAGAACCGCCGTCCAAACAGTGTGAGAAAAGATAAGGCGATGCATCAAAAGCTGCAGGTACTCCGCCCAAGACGACCTGAGAAACTCAAGGAGCATTGGTGTTCATTGTTCTCTGACAGCGGTGAGTCACCTGCTAACTGCTTTTAAAGTAATCTTCATTAAGATATGAGAAATATATGTATCCAAAGTGAAAGCAATGAAGACGTATACATCTGTCGACTTGATATATATAAATACCCCGCGGCTTCATTTCTGCAGTCGTATATAATGTTTGTTACTATCAGTTTATGTTGCCATGATAAGCATCCCCCGTCAATATTAGTAAAGTAATAATTCTATTTCCCATTGTTTTTCAGATTGAAAAATTGCAGGAAAATTTTTCACAAATGACCAACAAAATCCTCCTTCACGGTGCATTTTAATTCCTAAATATTTTTAATAAAAGATGCATACCTTCGCCGAGGATTTTTGCTGGTTCTTGGTGGTCCCAGTTAGGTGCGTGATGTACCGCGAATTGTAAAAGTGCACCTCGGAAGGTTAGAGCATGTATTAAGTCGCGGAATTTAAGTTCGGCTTAGGTCTTCCAGGCAGGCGAATAGACTAGTTGCGAAGTACAATTGAGAAATTCAAAATTAGCATTACATGCGACTACAGGGAGCGATTTCAGGCAATTTTAAAAAACGACCCAAAACTGTTCAATTCTTGTTTCGAAGGGTTACATTTGGGGGTCATTTTGGGAACGATTTGGAGTATGTTTGGGGACGGTTTCGGGGTGTTTGTGCTGAGTGGGTCTGCTCAAAAGGTTCATTCAGTTTAATGTTGCTAGCAACCCCCTGGAAGTGTGTTTTTAGGGTTGACCAGTTCTTCCGTCTTGGATATAAAACCAATTCTGCTGGAAGTTCACCACACCCTAAGCGATTGCCACCCTTAGTTGACACCAATGGCGCTCAGGCATTTTGTTCCATTTTAGGTGTTCTTCAGTATTACTCTCGATTTATCTCAAACTCCACACAGAAAGCCAGTTACTTGTTTTACATTCCTTCTGTGAAGTGTTTCCCATGGTCCCCATTTCATAAATTGACACTTACAGATCTAATCGTTTTCTTCAGTCGGATGTTATTCTTAAATCTTTCTCATCAAATGATCCTTCTGTTAAAATTACGGATGCTTCCCCATAGGCACTGGTACAGTTCTGGAACAAAATGGGCCAACTGTGAATCGCATTTTAAGAAGGTTAACGCAAGCTCAAAGGGGATATTCTCTAACACAAAGCAAAGCGTTAGCCATCTACTGGACAGTCAAACGCTCGCGCGAATTCCTCTACGGGATGAAGTTTACTATTGTCACTGATCATCCCATACATTCATCGGCAAAAACCTCAGCCACAGTGGAGTATTGCATTAAGCTTCTGTGACTGCAGTGTCATCCATAGAAGCGCAAAATCATCCGGCATGCAGACTTTCTGTCTCCAAGTGCTCAATCTTCCGCACCGTCCAAGGCGTCAAACTGCCTATTGCCGCAGCCACCCCTATACAGCTAGAAGAATTCTTTCGGAATGCCTTTAAATGCTTCGGATCTATTATTTTTGCCATTCGTCGTGGATGGGCCTGTTGTGGAAAGCAACCATTTTCAGCTTTACTCACTAAGTGGGAAAATATTTCACTTACTCCAGGAGGTCTGCTGTGTCTCAATGACATATTGCAGTTTCTCCAACGTTTAGGTCAACCATTTTTCAAGATTTATACTCCGGGCACTTGGGGTAGATAAAATGCAGTCGTTTGCATGGGTGACATTTTGTTGGCCAGAACTGATTCAGGATGTTTTTATAGCTGATAAGGAGTGCAAGAAGTGCTAGTACAAAAAACATTCAAAGCCTACCATGTGAGGTCCGATGCCAGTTTCTTGTGAGTCTCGGCAGCGTGTACATGCGGACTTCTGAACCCCCTTCTTCAGTAATTACCGCATACTGGTGGTTTTTGATGCTTTTTAAGATGGCCAAAGTATGTCAAGCAATCTCATCTACACCTGAGCCCAAACAAAATGTTTTGTTTAAAATATTCAGTAGGGAAGGTGTGTCTTCTGCATTTGTTGATCATAAAAACGCTCGTTTTTCTGCTAAGCCTCTCAATGATTGGTCGAAAGAACTTGATTTGCACATTTGCACACTGTTCCCCATCATCCCCGACCTAAATTTGTTAGCATTCTCAAAAGTTCTTTTCGTCCTGCTGATCTTTCTTTATTTGTTTTACTTGATCTTCTTGTTGATAACTTCTTGTTGCAATGCCGTAATACCATCCATTGTGCTACGGGTAAAGTCCATCACAGTTATTCAAGCCTCAGTGTTTACGTCCTGGTTTGTCGTGTACTCTTTTCTTTGAAGTGAGCTTTTTCCGGGAAATTACCGCCGATCTTCCAGGTAGATTGTGCTGGCACGCAGTGACAACTGGAAGGTCACAGTACGTGGTTGTCGAGATTTTACAGGAGACATGCAAATCAGGCAAAGTTCAACTAGTCAGGTCAGCCCGAAAATACGTCCAACATTGGTTACCTACTGACACCGTCAGTATATATGCTGAGAGTCATTCGGAACCAGCTGTAGACTCTGATAAATCAATTGTCCATGAAAACCTCGCAATTCGAAGATATGAGGGATCACGTGCGATGCCAAGAAAAGAGCGAAATTCAACTTGTGGCAGGCGTGATACTCGTGAATGACTGTTACTAAGTCCTCATAGTCCCGACGTTTTCTGTGTTGTCATCGTAGAACTTAGAGTGCGCATAATGCGAAAATACTGCAGCAAGCTATATGTGTTCCGATTCCATGCTTGACTGCGCGGGATACTTGCACCACAATAAATGCACTATCACACCTAGCAAAAACACTAAGAACCTTTAAAATAGATGTGTGCTTTATCTCCGAAATGCATATGCGAGCCTCACTTCCGTGATCAGTCTACACAGTCCAGGCGACACCTAATTCTCTTGGTTCACTCTTCGCTTCTCTGATGACTTGGTTTCAAGCGCTCCTGGTCACGCTACCTTTAAGCAAACGGGGACAGCATTGGCTTCTGGACTAGATCCCGCTCAGCAGTCTTTTCTGTGCAGTTCGGTTGGTCGTTTATGTACTCGTCATTAGCAGTCGAATGAAGCGTCTCTGTCTGTTTGTTGCGTTTATGCATCCACTCATTGACTGGAACAAAAGAAGAGGGCCCCCGGGGGTTTTCGTACATACTCCAAAATGTGCGTTCAATTGACACTGGGGTCGTTTCTAGTGATTTTAATTAAACTGCGCCTCAGGAATGAGGGGACCCAAAATGTCAAGGAGAGACAGTGGAAATCATCTAGTCCAGTTTTCTTTTGACCACGGACTCATTCTGATGAGCACCAACCTTCGCCGGGGAAAATGACATCGGATTCTCTGGTGGCCTACTTCAAGTTCACGCTATTGGACTGAGATCAATCACATCGCATCAGTCGTCATTGTTGCGTATCAGTCTATAGGCATTTATGATTTTGGACCCGCGGAATCAGATTATGCTTTGGTCCGTGCTTGCCTTTGTTTGCGTTTATTCTGTGGTCGCTCTAACATTAAAACCACTTGCTCTACAGAGCCCGTTCTAGAGGATAACATTTTAATTCAGTTCCAGTCGGAAATCTCTGCGCGGTTGTCGCATCGATGAAATATATAGGCTCCAATCCAACCCTGAAAGCAGAACAAAGAAGCTCTGCATACAGCGCCAACTGCCACACAGGAATCCACATAAACTTCAGAAACGCTGGATATCCTCGACTCCATTTGCAGTTTTAAATGCTCGCAGATGCGTCCCTCCGGATGTAACATGCAGTGAGACGCGTAGATCCCGAAAAGGTAGACTGATCAGGAATCTGACGAATGACCGGGAGCAGTGGTGGATATCAAAGCGTCGGGAAACGGTATAGGCTGCGGTCGTCGGAAACAGTCACAACCTTTGCCGAATGATTAATAATGCTTGTCCACAGAAGTCAAGTGTAAGTGGAGTGATTAAGGGATCGGATTGCACACTGATCCTGCAGACCACCTCAGGGAGCGGTTGCCCACAGTGGGCAAGCAGTTCTATGACCGAATTAAAGAAACTTCACCTCAAAGAATAGTTGGCTAAAAAAATGAAGGCGTTACGGGAAAGACGAACAAGTGTATTGTTACCTGTTCGTCAGTGGCTTGGAACAGCTAAGTTGGCGGATGTGTAAGAAGACAGATTATCTATCCGCTCATTAGAGGCCGCCGAATGTAATGATAGAGTTTTACAATTCGTTTAATAATGTTAAGAAAATACAGGATACCAACCTGCCCGCAAAGATGGGGACAGATTTAATTAACAATAACAACGCATTGCCGATGTAAAATATCGCCAGATTCCCTTGAGGTGTGAACCTGCCCAGAGTTTGGCTCCCTTCATTCGACGGGTGTCCAACCGCGTACTGGAAGTCTATAAGGCAATTCCAAGCCTATGTGGCAGAAAGAACGGGCGTTGTAGTCACCATCTTATGTTAGTGATGCATTATTGTAAGGGAAATGAGAGGGAGACAGTGGAATTGTGCTGTGCCCCCACTCGAAGCTGGATGCGGACGATCGTTTGGGATATTAAAGGATCCTGGTTGCCCGCAAAGAGTTGAAGGTAGCTGATAGATGGGCTGTTACTAGACATCCAAACCAGTCGACTAGATGCAGACGTACTCTGTGGTTTGGCTCTGCGCAAGAAGGGTTGCGAGATCGCCCTAGAGCAGATGGAGCACACCGCCGACCTCAGTTCGCCTGCCACAGCCCAGATGATATTGAAGGAACTGCCGTATTACCTGCAATCTAACTGGGCGGATAACGTAAATAGACCAACTCGGAGCTGAACGCGTTTGTGCTAACAGTGGCCAGAATAGCTGGAAGCCGTTTTAGGCAGTAGGCGAAAATAATCGAGAAGATCTTCAGGTCTAGTGCGACCTCGCAAGGGGGTTTGGCCCGTCACCCTGGTCCACGCGACAACGTGAACCTCACGACACAGGATAATAAAAGACGGACACCGCAGTGCGTGTGGTGCAAGAAAAGGCATCATGAGAAAGCGTGCCTTATACCCCTGGAACTGGAAACAGCAGTTCGGTGGAACGGAACCAAAGATTCAGGTTGTGTTTTGTTGACCTAAGAAGCAGTCATCTTGAAGTAGAATGCAGCAGCGAAACCAGGTGTGATGTAGTGGTTTGTGGCGGCCGGCATCATCAGATCCCGCGTACAATCGCTCGGAGACCCCGTGAACGAACTGAGATGGCCTGCAAGGGCCAATGCAAAGCCAATAACTTTCAAAAAGACCTCGCCTCATTTGGTATCATCCTCGTCAAGCCGATACCCGCGGATCGAGAGATAGTAGGCTGCGGATTGTCAAGTAACGGGTTCTGCACGGCCGTCATCGTGTCGGATGAGCCAGCCCGGTTGGTTCCTACGCAGAGAAGCGGGCCTTCAATAAAACAAACGGCCAATGGGACTGCAAGGATCAACTCAATGAGCACCGCATCTCAAGAGTTCCCAATATACGAGTCGGGTTCGGCGAACATCAAGAATGCCGCTGTTTTCAGAGAGCTGCCGATAATGAGACCGGCCAGAAAGGTATCCGAAAGGATTAGACACTGGCATTACTTAGCTGATACTCCAGTTGAAGAAATTAAAGGAAAGGTTCTTGTCCTGATCGGTAGCGGCATCCTGGAAGCCCACTGGATTCTGTGACAGAGGCCGGGGGCAGAAAGAATCCGTCTGCCGCATGGAATTTCCTGGGATGGGTGTTGTTCAGCCCGTCCAGCTAAGCAACCCGCAAGGCTGGGTCTGTCATCTACTTGTCCCCTGCGGATGAACAACCAGCGAGAATTTACGAAACGGATTTTACAGACTTGCAGTCGTTAAATAAGGGGTGCTCATTGTAGGATGCGAAAGCCGTTACCGCGGTTGAATCACGTGTTCCGTCTCTAGGGGATCATTTTGCAGTTCCTTGCCACGGAAAGGTGAAGCGATAACAGGGTCCTGCAATTATGCGTCTGCACTTACGAGGCTGCACCAACTGAGGCGCAAGATGGCAAGTGATGGGAACACATGCATATGGTATGCGCAATGCATGGAAAGGATGATCGAAAGGGGATTCGCTAGAGCGGTGCCGTCGCATGAGTCAAGGCAAGATTATCAGCCTCGGTGGTATCTGCCGCACCACTAAGTGGTTAACTCCTGAAAGCAGGGGAAACTGCGTATAGTCCTATAGACTGCGCCGTCAAGCACTAAGGACAGTAGCTAATCGACACGCTTTAATAAGTTCCGGAGGCAAGGGTAGTCTTGTATGGATATTACGGCGGTTTCGAAGGGCCGGATCGCCCTTGGTCCGACCTGCAAGAAACTTCCATGCGGGTGAGGATAACTGAAATCGAAAGGGGAGCGCTGAGAGTCCTGCGGTGGCCACAAAGAAACTTGTCACCAACTACTCGTGAACACCCGACTGTGACCAAGCAGTGCCGAAGGCAGTAAGGGCCAGTTACCATGTGGATGATTGTTTAAAGTCATGCACCACCAATGCCGAAGCGGCCGAGTTTGCGACGAGCATCAGCGCACTACCAGCCTAGGGAGGACTCCGACTCACGACATGGACGCCACTTCGCCAAAGTTATCAGCGGCTTTTGTAGACCTAGATGCTAAAGCAACTGTATTGGCACTCGCGTCTGCTGGGGCCACATCCCAGAGGGCACTAAGGGTATCACGGAACACAATCAGTGATGAGTGTACGTTTCATTTTCAGCCAGCGGATAAGCCGACTACAAGATAATGTATCCTCTCAAACGTTCCCTTCTTATTTGATTTACAGAACTGGTTGCTCCGCTATGCATCCTCCAGAAGCAACGTCTTCAAAAATTGTACAAAATAGACTAGGTTGGGATCACCGCCTAAGTCAACCGGACCTTGCTGCTTTGAAGGGCAGGGTCGACATTATGAGAAATGTTGGGGTGATCAAGATACCAAGAAGACTATTGCAGGAAAAAGGATGTTGTGTCCACGGAGTTGTACGTGTTTTGCAATGAATCAGGGAGCGGGTATGGTGCTATGGCACATCCCTGACGAATGCCCGTCTTGCGGTTTAGTAAGTCTAAGGTGGAACCGATGAAATCTATAACAATACCTGAGCTACAAATCTCGGCGGCGGTCCTTGGGTTCAACTTAGGATGGGTGGTAAAGCGAGAATTCCCTGATGCCTTCCGGAAGTGTGAACTAGACGGACACAAAAACTGTTCTTTACTTCAAATCTAATAATTCCTCGCGTTTAATAACTTCGTGGCCAGCCAAATGGGTGTTATTCACCAATATACCACATCGTCACAGTGGAAACATGTCCAGCCCGAAGACAATATTGCCGACCTTGAATCCAGATGGGTTTCGAGTGAGAGTCAATTATGGATTTGGTTAGCTGGCCCAACAGCCAGATGGCCATATTCTGGGACTGGGAAAAACAATCATTATTATTGACTAACTGAAAGCCATCAGAAAGGCAGAAAGATAACAATGATAAGGGTGGATTTCTTATTCCGCACGTCCTAATTTTGGCCGAAATTCGAAAGTCGGAAACGCAGTCCAACACTTTTGACATTTCTAAGTGTATGAGCATCGAAGGGTGGGATTCGGCACTGCGGTTAACTAGGTTCAAGAAGTCAAGCGGACAGGTGATTCAAGATCAGCCCCTCAAGAAGCCGCTCTGGGAAGAGTTGATATGAACGTGGGTAGTAAGGAAGTTTACCAGCGGTTCCTCAGCAACTTTTCCCATAGGCCTGGACAGAATTGGAGTGTGGTTAATAGAACAAAAGTACACGCGGCCATGCAACGAGCCGCTTTTGTGGTGTGAAACAATAAAGGAGGTTTTCCACTTTGAGGGGAATGTAGCCCGAGATGTGGAGAGCGAAAACGAATTTAGAAGGAGCGGAGAAAGATCTGGACCAGCAGTATGAAACGAGGCCGGGGGATGCCATCTGGCCCTTGCCTGTAGGAAGGCATGGCATATTTTATTACTGTCAGGGTGCCAGCAACGTCGAAAGGAATGGAGAATAATCTAACCGAATTCAGCATGAAATGGATTTCAGAATGTGACAGGTTGTCATTATTGAGAATGGAAGAAAGTATTCATTGGGTTCGTCCGCGATGTCTGCATGGCAATCTATGCGTAGGGTGTTGAGTATGATGAAGTTCGGAATGGCTGACGAGTTGGCCTCGGACAAGCGCTGAAAATGTGGGAAATCTCCCGAACTGGGTTAGCTAACACTTTCTGCCTTCTGAAATAAATCCTTGTTGCAAGCGGTTAGCTTCCATTAAAAGCGGGAATTTTCCTGCTTTATTAAAGACGTTTCTGAGACTTCGCGGGCTCCAACTAGAGCTGACAAAGGTTACTGGGTTTCATGAAATAATTCACCATGTGATACTATTGCTCAACTTACCATAAATTAACCAAGGAGGAACTATACAGCTGCTCCATCCTTTAATGGGCTTCCCGGGTTTATGTTGGGCGATTGGAGCGGACAGACGATTCAAGGTAAAAAGAAGCTCTACCGCGTTCTGTTGATTAGACAACAAATTGAAGCTGGATCAACCAAATATTCGCACAGCGTCAGGAATTTCATCTCTTCGAGGAGACGGTATGGCCGATATACATAAGTGAGGGGGGTTTGTTGTAAGAAGGTAAGCTGCGCGTGATCATCTTATGGTCAGTTTTGGGGATGGGTTCCGGTACTGAAAATGTAACGTTAAGAATGGTGTGCGTAAAAGCTTAGTCTTAAATATTATTAAACCTTGTGGGAGTGATCAAATGCTGAGTTCATATTTCAGTGTGCATTTCAAGAACTAAGTCAAGTAAGGCTGGTGAGCTGGATAAAGATGACCAGCAAATTTTAGGGGCATTTAAGTTACCTGTAGCTGTCTGATGACTGGAGGGAGGCCAGAAAGTTAAAGGAAGGCTTTGGTCAGACAAGAGATATCAGAAGTACCGGAGTTTGAAGGCTGGTATATATATCCTGTGGGGACTGAGAACTCGGATAGTTGCGTTTGAAGCCATTGAGTGTCAGGAATGGAATCAAGCAGTGGGAGTTGGTGGATGGAACCTGTGTGGGGCTGCTTTATGTAGGCTGAGAACCACTTCCTCTGCGGTTTGATCTATTGGTTTGTTATGAAGCGCAACACGCCAACAGAACAGAAGGGGAGCTGTGGTTGGTTATCCAGGTTTCCGCTGTCAGGATAATATCATGAGTTTTTGGCTGCCATTAGTCTCAGCTCCCTTATTTTGTGGGTTAATGAGCGGACGTTCAATAGGCATCGAGAAAATTTATCGGAACATTTAAGTTTACGTGATATCCAAGAGGTAGTTCTATGGAGACCAAATAGTCAACCGGTACAACATTGGGTTCGAAAAGTGCGTGGATTAGGGAGAAAATACAGTCCTGTTAAATCTACAGGTCTGCAAGGGACTGTCTCTGCCAAGGGGTTCGTAAACTGAAATGCAAGGTGATAGAAGAAGCTTTCATTTGGGGTATTTTTCTCAGGGGCCGCAGACAATCATAAAGTATTGCATACGCCAGCAAAGCCATGATGCCTATGTTTCATAAAAATAGCATGACATCAGTGTGAATGTGGTTCCAGACACTTGGAATAAAGACGTAGACAGAGTTGAGTGCGGTTGGCTAGTAAAAATGAAAAGCACGATAAGCACCGGCTGCTGTGACAGTCCACCGGGGACGGTTCTTAGGCGTCTTTGGGGACTTCCGGTAAACCGGGCTGTGATAATGTGAGGTTAGCAGTGCCCAAAAAGGTGGCCGTTTCTATTCTTTCGCCCCCGGATATAAGGTGTTTTCTCTGTGAAACAATGACCGCATTTTTTCGGAGGGGGGCGTGCGCCATTTCGGTCATCTCATTTGTCTTCCTACCTTCACCTTTTTGCGTGAACCACATCAGACTCGCTGTTCCCCTCTTTGACGGTGAACGTGGACGATAGAACACTGCAAATAAAAAGGGCGACGGATAGGGGCTCATGGAATGATAGTTAATAGCGACACCCTGCTTTGAGGATGGCGCAGGACAAGGCTGAAAGCCGTGCACGTCATTGATAACAAACAGCAAAGCAAATAGACTAGCTGAGTACCCGAGACTTTGGTCGATTATGGGCTTTGCTCACGAAGTGTCTCCGACAGAATCAACTTTCGCCACAATCAGGAAGCTTCTGGAACAATCAGATCCTGAGAGAGGTAGGAGTGGTTCGTAAAAGAACTTGTGAGGGACAGATTTGAGTACGCGAACTCAAATATGTAATTCACACCATACAATAGGAAGGCATGATTACGTCGCTTGAAGAATGGTATTTATTGAAGCGGCTGGAATGGTCTCGAGGTTGATACATAGTCGGCAGTGGAGGAGGCGGCCAAATGCCCTGGTCCCATCAAGACAAATAATGATATTGTAGCTCCGAATGCTAGGGCAATGACGCTGAAAATGTTGCACTAACAGGCGGCGCTTGAGCGAGACTTTGGGGCGGTATGCAGACCAATATGAATAATATCATGGATTAAAGGAATTCTAACGACAATTCATCTGCTTTTCCGGAAGCAGCAGGGGTGCGACTAATCCAGCGATAGCTAGGAGGCCCTTGCACGGGACTTTCTGTGCCTAATGCAATTATTACCGACGGCCTTAAGTGACGTGGTAAAAGGACATGCTTAAGTGAAATCGATAAACGTTTCAGTAATACTGTCGCTACAGAAGTTTCGCGAATCCAAAATTTTAGGGGGCATTAACATGGCGTGATTATGATGCTGATGTCGCCCTTAAAATCACGCGGGCTACCTCAGGAAGATCAAATTTACCACTAGATGGCATTTGTTTTACGGCGGAAAGAATAGTGAAGCTCAAAACCGAATAACAATAACAAAGGTCGACAAACTAAGGTCACCAGCGATTGCAGTGGGAGAGCATACGTTCCCGTTAGCTCACAGTAGTTCTTACAGAAAGGTGGACATGCTATAAAACCCCATCTACGCAGCCCGAAAAGCCTCGGCGATCTACCGTGCCTATATGAAGCAGACTGCTCCGGCATTTTCTGTGCGCCCTTTAATTTAAGGCCGACGAGCAGTGACAGTTGAGGGAACCGCAATAGGCTAGGAGGTTTATTCATTTTGTTGTATACAGTATGAACCTTCAAATATTTGGTAATGGAAGTTACAGGAGCATTGTACGTTGGCTCTGGTTTTCTACATTCAGTGTCAGTGGTTTTGAGTAGGATATGTCGGTAGCATACTCCAAATTATGTCCCAAGAGGTTTTCCCAAGTTAGTGGCCGAGGAGTTAGACCTACGAATACCCCAGCTGAGGTGCGGATGAGCTGCTGTTGGAGCTGTGCTTCTAATAAGATGGAAGGGACAAGTTAAGAGGGACCACTATGTAGTGGGCAAGCATATTAGACTTCAAGACAGAGGGATCGGTAGCGTTTTTCCTAAAAGGGATGCGGCATAATGCACACGAGATACTGTGCGCGCCCAAGAGATAAAATAAGGCAGGAAGCTACGAAATACCAGATAACTATAAGTGCTAATGTCAATGGTAACTACCTTGGAGTACAAATTCTGTCGAGGCAGATAATCGAAAGCTGCCCTACGCGGCGCCTTGATGTGAGCTGTTATCCGTGGTTTTGGTCATCCAGGGTGTTTTTCTGGCATTCTTATCGGAGTTAGAACCTTCTCGCTATGCGAATTTTTCTGAACCTCCAATTTTCACGTAACCTTTAATTAATCATCTTCCCAATATTTTATCCTAGCTTGGGCTGTCGTATCTCCAGCCCTGACTTGGCTTGAATTTAGGCGCTTTAAAACTGCATACCACAAACCGTATTGGCCACCTTTTTTCTCTCACGAGAAAGAATAAATATTGGTCATTCTATTAATTTTTCCGGTGACACGTTTACACGACTCTCGACACCATTCCGTTATCCAGCGCATCATGTGACTCAGGCTTCTTCGTTTGGCCATAAACATCCTAGACTCTAATATAGAGCGTACTGCTAACCACCCGCAGCGCTGACATGGTCTTAGTGCCTCTGTGTTTACCTCCAGGCCCAATTCTGTAGAAATATAATTTGCATTCCACCATTGGTGCTCACTTAGTATTCCAAAATATTTAGAAGTTTTCCAGCTTTTCTATTGCACCTTAGTATCTCTGTCTCCAAAACTGCGTAACATTGATTGAACGCGGAATCCAGTTACCGAAATAGCGAGAACACCTAGATAGTCACACGCCATAGGGTTATCCAAATTTTCTCCACAAATTCTAAATCTTCACTCAAAAGTAGAACTTGTGGCGCAATTCACCTGAACGGAATTGTCAGTGCCAATACCTCCTTAACTAATTCTAAAGACGCCTCGGATTTGAACTTCAGTTGGGACAAATTAGTCAACGCATCTTCGCATTTAGCGGCCTTATGTGCAAAGCCCACAATGGGGTGCTGATGCTCGAAGGGAAATTGACCGGTTCAATAAGCCACCTGAGCCCGAAACTCAACCTGATAAAAGAAGCTTAGTTGCCGCTGGCCTTTTCCTGGATGCGTGTCCCTCTGAAACATAGGGTCGAAATGTTACGACTTCAAATTTGTCCTCAACGGCACCGAGGGTTTTCCAATAAAGGTCTTAGAGGTTTACTTTTGGCCGTCTGCAGCAAGTCCCAAATCCCGTGCTTAACGACCAGCTTTCCGAAGCCGGCCAACGTAATATATGTACTGCGATTCTGCAGTTTTAAGTCAAAATTCTAGAGTGGCCAATCACTAGCAAGCAAAACACTGTTGCTGCTAGCATATCGTTCGAAAACAAAAAATGACTACAGATAAGAGGTCAACCCAGAGAAAGAATCATTGCAAGCGGTTTGCATTGCCATAGCCGTAAGTATTTAGTGTCCAAGGCGTAACCGGTAAGCACAAAACGGCCTGTTAAATCCGGGCCATCTCAAAAAGCGGGCTTTCCATCAACAGAACACTGATTCATTCACCAGTCCAGCAAAAAATATTGGCACCAACACCGTCCAAAAGTTCGCGCCCTGCGTCTTTAGGCTTAGATATACCCAGGTAAACCACCACATCCAAAACCTCACCTGAACCCTCCCAACTTAATTTTGCTTTCTTTCTTCAGGTTTAAACAAACGTCTAGCCCTCCCCTACTCTAAAGCACAGTACCCAGTTTCAGTTATTTAAGTTTACCTTCACAGCCCAACTGGCCCTAAGCCCAAAGGGCCTAGTTGTGCACTTAATGCCATGGACAAACTTCTAACCAACCGCGCTGCGCATTTACTTAATAGAAGCAGTTCAATTAACAGGCAAAAATAACAACGACAAGAAAGTAAACGGTATATATTTCGGGCATTGCCGAGGCGCGTGCGGTGAGCACGATCATGAAGTACAGTAAAACTAGTGGTGAGTAAGGACTGCAAGTCGAAGAGCTGTGAACCTCGATGGGATCACCAGTAATATAACTAACAGGGCCACACTTAGCAGAGCCTCCGTCAATGTCAGTAAATCACACGCGGAAAATTTGGTTCACGGTGATGCCTTTAGCTGTGTCCACCAGCGAAACGCCCATGTTTTGCGGACATTCAAATCGCTGGACACATCTTGTCCACCCGCGATAACCGGTTAATGCAAGCTGTTCACCGCACGATAACTGGCAACGGTCGATGTTAACGGCCTACCGATTAGTAATTGGAAAAGTTATGAAAGTGATGGATAAGAAGAGGCAATCCTATGAGGATTATGCTGATGCCATTTTGTTCACAAAAATAAAAAGGCTATTTAGAATGCCAAACCCGTAAAATGTAGTGACTCTTACAGTGAAAATGATCTTTTTGCTTTCTAATGTGGTTTTTGCCCTATAATGGATAATTATTTATATATAATAATGTAACTGCTTGAAACTTGATTGCAAATATAAATATATACATACATACGTAAACATACATGGGTATTGCTCATAATGGCATTAGATTGATATACATGTTGGCCCCATAATCTAATTATTTGTTATTATACATGTTTACGCACAATCATATTGTATATGTATATGCTTACTTGTTTTCCAATTGATAGAAATGCGTATATATGTTTGCCTCTTCACCGTGTTTTAAATAAATGTATATTTCAGTTTGCTGCGTAATGGAATTGTGTATGTATAATTGTCTGGTACATAATTTTATTGTCTATGTATGGTTGCCAGTTTTCCCAATAATGAAAAAATATAAACATGTTTATTTGTTTGTTCCATGACGGAAATAGATATATATACACATTTCTTTGCTCCATACGGGAAATTGATGTACATGTATGTGTTTGCCCCCGAAAGGAAATATACATAGGTATGAAAATTTATCTCTATATGCACAATCGCTTCCAACGTATTCATATGTACATATTTACTTGTTCTCCGCAAAATCTGAAAACATAAACATATCTGTTATATAGAAGGGATTGTCCTAACGCTAATCTTTTATTACGACTGCTTGCCTTCAACCTTGTGGTTACTCGTGCGTCACTCTTACGCGACTTCGTATGATTGCAATGCTGACGACCTTAACACTTGACTGGTACAGGAAAAAGACAGTCGGAAGCAGTAGCACGCTGAGCAATTTTTGACTGGAGCGTGCGGGCGGGACGTGCTTGAGCAGCGCACAAGTGGCGACCGCGCTGGGCCGTCAAGGTTCGGTCAAACAAGCTACTCGGAAGAACAAATGCATGTTCCGCTACAGCTAGCCGTTTTATTGTATGATATGTATTAGAGTCTGCCCCTTAATGGAATTATACATACGTTAACTGACGGACGGAAAAAATATATGCCCCCTCTGGCAGCCCCAGGTCCCTCTGTGTCCCCATTTATCTGTAGGTAGGTTTACATGCCGGACGACACCTACGAACATCTCTAGACCTACCCAAGCCCATGCCTGGATCGACGCAGAGATGTATGCAAAACCTCCGAATACTTCAGACACAAATAAATTATTTGCGCGCCTTCCTTTTGTAAGATGGGGTGAGAGTAACTTTGGGAAAGGGCACGAGGCCAGTACATGAAAATGCACATGCATAAAAGGATTAAGAGGCTTCCAACAACAACGGTGCTAATTGGTGGGGTTGACTGAGCGCTGGACATCCGACCCGATATTCACCTTTAAGAAGTGAAAGCGAGAGGTGTGATCCGCCATCCTGTCCGCCCCCTGCACATCGCTGTGACCGAGCTGCCCGCCTCAAGTATGCCGGCCAAAGCGGTATGTCTAGCCACGCCCCACACCGAGGGGATTAGCGTGAAAATACGGCGGAGATAAGCGCGTTAATAGGGGACATCTAAGGAGAGATAAACAACACAGTATACAAAATTAGCTCAGGCCGTGCGTTGTCAGCAGCACCATTTTTGCTGTCCTAAAGTGTGAATCCGGACGCGTACCTTCATTCCATTTTCCGCTGGATATATTTTTGGGTGACGTGACAGCAGGAATTTGCCGAACATGGACCGATAGGCTATTGGTCATCCGCTTCTCTAGGATGGAGCATTGAAAAACAGGGACAGTCCAAGAACTGTTCCATTGAAGATTTATAATAAAAACCGATAAGGAAAAGATGTGAATCTTGTGACCCCAGAGAAACAGCTTGCAGACTGCTTCGTGCAATACCTCGCTGGCAGTAAACGGGCCTTCAGTTAACACACACTCGTGACCTAGGCGTGAGGCGCGAAGTCTGAAGGGAATAGCTTGAAATCATTAGTCAGTGGGTGGAGGTTCGTAAACTTGAGTAGGTGGTCGGATGCACTGAAGACCTCTTATATTTCAGAAATACGGCAGGTAGGAAAGCAGGAATATTGTTTAATCCAATCGCTTTGTGGATCCCAAGAAACTTATCTGTTTGCCCGCTGGAATTTGGCCAAACAGCCCAAGGAACGAATGTGGAGCGGTACGTTATTCATATTTTACTGTAACTTGCGTAAAAATTGGTTCCAAGAGATTATTTTGTATGGGAAAAGTCAGAGAGAAGACCCTGTGCCTCAATGGTAAGAACGGATTTCAGTAAACTTTATTCCGGAGGATTAAGCTACTAAGCGAGTGCTTCCTTCGTAGGTAAAAGAAAAATTACGTTTGAGTCAGCGAACCCACAGTGGGTCAAGTTGGAATGATTCGTACCGTTCACGGGAGGAGAGATAAGAATAAACCTGCTAGTGACCTGGTGAAAGAAAGCTGAATACTTTCAATAACAACTTTATTCGAGATTGACATACTGGAGACAATGAAACTGCTAACTAACAGAAATCTAACGTTGGTTGTGTAATCTGGAAGCTTCCGGCTTTCTTAGTTTGAGACAATGTAACAATAGGTTAACTACCCAAGTGGCACTGTGCCCATGTTCTTTATCTGGTGGGAATCCGGAGACATCTGGGTGCAGAAAGGTACATTTATCTTAGGAAAAAATTACTTAGTCGTTACTGCAAACGTACGATGAGTGAACTGATGCCCATTTTTTTTGGAGGCGACACAAGGCAAGGCCAATTCGTTTTACTGAAGCCAGATTTTTCAGGGCGCGGACGTGTTGTCCTCTCTGGGAGTTGTGTTGGACTTCGGCAGTTTTCGTTGTGCTGCTTAAGGTGCATCCAGCAGTTGTTCACCGGCGTTATTGGTGGACATTTTCGTCTCTTGTTATACGTTTACAAAAGACGTGCACATTTAATGGCATGTTTTTCTCTTGCATATGATGTATAATAATATATCTAAATATATGGTGTCTGTATATATATATATATATGTGTGTATATGGATACCGAAGTTTAGCGATGAAAACGCTGCGGGTGATTTGAATTAGAGTTCGCACAGTAAGAAGCTTCAAAAATGTGGATAGTAGTAAATGGCGTTTTGTGGAGTAATGTAGTATTTCACCAAACGACTTTTATATGCATGCGTACGTGTTGCTTCTCGTTGTTATTCCTATTTGCGCATTCGTAGCGGCATATTTCCTATTACAGACCAAATATTTACTGCAGCATGTCTGATATGAATGAATGGAAGCGGCATCGCCTAAGGAAGCAGCATTTGAGTGCCATGAAGTGTATTGTGTGCGGCTAGGCAACACTTTGGGAGCAAAGTATTCGTTGTTCACATTTGGGTAGTTGGATTAAGGGGGATTTACCTAACATTTCACTCCAGGGTGCATCATTTTCTAAGGCTCCTGGAGAGTGTCGGGAATTACCCCGCTTAATTGCATCGGCTAGCGAATCGCCACCCTCGTTACTCCCGCAGGAGTTACCCAGCAGTCCTGTCCCCCAAACCTGAATCTGCTATTTTGTGTTAGTGATCGGGAGAAGTTTCATAATATGTTCAGATCCAAACGTGCAGTTGCCCGTAGTATCAACCCATCAAGAAGGTATGGTAAACGTTTATGCGTAATTATGCACTATTTTAGTGATCACAGTTGTCTGCCGACAAAGTTCATCGTCTTTGGATAGGTATGGCGATTCACTGATGGAATCTCTTTGGAAGGCCTTGTACGTTATTGTTCAACCGGTGCACAACGACGGGGCATTTTTTAAGCGTTAAGTTTCCACTTGACGCACATCTGCCGTGACCCGAGAACGTTGTACAGAACGCCCATGACATTTCTGTCAATTCCTTTGGGAACGGTACATTTGTACACCTAGGAGTTGAAGATGCTGTTAAAAGACAATTGCTGCCTAATGACAGTCTTCCGGTGAGTTGCAACTGCAGTTAGATTGTGATGGAAGGACCTTTTCGGGCCCTCGCATGCAGCTCTAGCCGTTGTTTGCACGGGTTATAGAGCCATTCTCTTCCCCAGTGATGACCGTGACCTTTTACCGCGGTATCAGCAAGCCGTCGGATGTCAGTGTGTTCTTGAAACAAACCGTCCCCGAGCTGACTGCTTCACCGAATGAAGGTATTAAAGTCGGCAAAGTTTATGTTACAGTTCGCCTGGCTTTCGTGGTCCGTGGAATCGCAGCCTGTGCATTTACTCAGCAAGTGACGTCACTTAGCGGATACTACAGTTGTGATAACACGTCGGGCATTGTCAGTACTGTGATAAACGGGTCAACTACACCGGTGTGAAATGAAAACTGCGCGATGATTGTTCTTTTAGCACAAAGAAACTTCTGAGGCATTACGTCAGTGTCAGGCCCTTCTTAGGCTTACCCATAGACATTGTTTCTACTTCCTCTCCTAATTATATACACTTAGTCCTTTTGGGAGTGATGAAAAGAATATTTAATATCTGGTTGCGCGGTGTCTGAGTTAACCCAAGCCGTCTGCTGCAGCCTTCTGTTGAGACACTTGACACGTGTGTTGCACCCCTCGTGACTTCCAGCGGCTGTCTTCGTGTTGGCTATGTGGAGCTTTGCAAAAACAGAGTTTCTTATGTTTTTCTTATAAATAGAACCTGTATGCGTGAAGGATTTGTTGCCGGGTGACGCTTATGAACAAATTCTTGCTTTGTCTGTCTCCATTTATATTTTATCTTATTCATTTTTGTATAGCATGTACTAATTTTGCCATCTCCCTGGTAGCGTCTTTGTACAAGCTATTTTTGTTTTATTGTACGTCAAATGTGGTGTGCGGCGTGCACGATTTAATCCATCTTCCATCGGATGTATTGCATCCTGGCCCACGGGATATATTTTTGTGCTTCCCATATGAAAGCATAATGAGCTTTCGGAAGTACAGTATTCACGGTCCGCGCAATCCAGTCCAACGATTGAACCGTCGGATTTGTGAGGCAGTCGCTGCCCAGTGCTTGCCACCGAGTACAACGATGGACAACTGTGGTAACCCAATGACCCGTTTTGTTGGATGCCAAAATCCATTTTGTCGTTAGGAGTTTGCCGTTGTCTCGCTTAGCACCCAACAACGTTGTAATTGATCGCTGCAGGCCGGCCTACGTAATCAACATATTTGATGGCGAAATCTGTTTTAGATTTTCCCGTAACCCTACCAACCATTTTACTTATCGTATGCATTTCGCACACTTATGTGTTCTGTGTTGATGGTTTGGAAGAAGACGTTTTAACTGTTTCCCTCACTGACGTAACCAATGAATGTTTTTTACTTATCTCAAAGTATATCAGTCGTTATTCTTTTATTACACAGTTCTGCAAGACAAAAGTATTTTCTCTGTTTGTCGTGATGGTGTATCGTCTAACGACTGATAATCCGGCATTTTAGATATGCGTAGTCGTAACGTTTCCCGTAGACGATTCCGTTGTGTTGGTTCACAGCAATTGGCTCATGCAGAGCGAAAGAGTTGGGTGGCCACGCACAAAAGCATTTGCAGACTATCAGCGATTGCTGTTGCATGGAGATGAGCTGCCCAATAACACGCCAATTTATGACTTCCTGGAAGTATACGATAGCGATGTATTTCATTTACCAGTTACGCTTTTTATTTAACCTTCAAGGCACCATAATGTTTGGGAGAAGGTGCATCGCTGAATCCGGGAGGTTGTCGGATGAAACCGTGTTCATGAACAGTTTCCCCAGCGATAATCAGCAAGAAAGGCAAGCACTATTTTTTCTGATCTTAATGATTTAGGTTCCCCGTTCAAATGTCGCTAGATACCACCTTCGGGGACCCTGTGGTCTCTCGAAGAAATCGTCGCGAGTCTCCAGTACTACCTTCTGAATCTCCTGTTTGTGTGATGGACGTTAGTGTGGTAACCTCTATACATATGTAACAGCTATGTAGCCCTCCGCCCCATTTAGCACCGTTTGTAAGTCAGCCTGAGGGTCCGATCGACAGTTGATGCACCTAGAAGCCGAGCTCAGCAATGTCAACAGCTACAAAGCGGCAGTAAGTTTCACTATTTTGATGCACGTGATCTATATGTTGATATTCTGAAGCGCTGCTTTTGCGGTAACATGGGCACCACTATTCGACAAATGCCCTCATCGCTGGTAGGGTAGGACGTGGCACTGAGTTTCCGCTGGGTGGGTTCGGCCGAAAAAACATCCATCGAGAACCACAGATTTACATCAGCGGTGATAGATAAGTTTAAAGTATACCTTATATAATTCACCAAAAAGGCGCTACCAGGTACATCTCAGCATTTCAGGACGAACCCACCCTAAATATCGAGCGTGTGGTAAAGCACTGCTTTGTAGATGGGCGGGATCATCGTTGCGGGTGCAGAATAACAAGGTAAAAGTTAAACCGTCCACAAAGTTCGTTAATTATTAATGAACTTAACCATCAGTGAATCATTGTATCAAAAGCAATTCGCAGAACTTTAAATGCTAGCGAACCTCAAAATAATATTTATTTTTGTTTCCCCGTTCCTTGCAGAAGGCGCCGCCACCCAACACGATAATCCTGCATAAAATTGATTGTAACCTCGAGTTTTTTATTTATTTAAATATAATTGATTTTCATGAAAAATTTTAAATTTCTGAGTGTGGTTCTGTTATGCGTGTGGTATCAGATGATCCGTTTGTAGCCTCGTGAACGTATTTTGCGCAATGAGTACTTACTGAACTAGTGCGCTAATGTGAGCAACAGTAATTGGCATATAGCGGGCCTGGACAATAGTTAAGAATTAGAAAACAAACAGTGCGTATTATGGGATCTCATAGTTTAACCGACTGTAAACGGGAAAAGGGAGAAAAGTGGACAAAAGCAACAGAAAAGCATGCTAATTTTCCGGTGCCCTTCTACTGCCCATCCCTTACCGGACCGGTACCGGTAGCATTTCCGGACATTTTTCTTATATAGTATCCGAATTCACTGGACATCACCGGACTTCACCGGAATTTCATCGGATGTTTTCCTATCTGAAACGGGACCCGCTCTTGTGTTGGCTCTTAATCTTCAGAGAAATTATGAGTGGGAGTAGCTTGCCCCCAAGTTGCTATACCAAGAAGCGGCTGAGGACTGCATTATTGTCCAGGATGTCGGAAATAGTTGAATGAAACTATGCTTATGTTGGAAAATGAGCACCACTGGCTGAGAGAATTTAAGTCATTCTGTTTATGGTGAATGAAGACAAGTAGATTCGGGAGATTGTGTGCATGGATTGTCTTTACACCGTCGGCAAGAACGAGAGGGGTGCCACAACATACGGAGTCAAGTGTGTCGTTAACGTATCGAAGAAAGCGCAAAGTTACTAGAAGTCTATCTACCTTGAGTAGCGCCGCTAGTTATCCGCTGGGAAGCTGACAGATGTTCGTTGACCGTAACTATCTGAGAGCGGCTCATTAGATAGGAAGACAGCTTAGGGAGAAGATGATCGATTATCCCATCGGAGCGAACTTTAGTGACAAGATGCGTATGGGGTATTCGGCCGAAAGCTCTCGTCATATTACGATAGACTTCAATAGCTGATCTGCTGCTACTGCAGGAGGAAGTAGAACCATCAAGTGTTTTAGCTCAATAAAACCTACTGACCGTCATGGAGTAGACTGCTTGGTAGGAGATGGCATTTGAGACCCGACTATCCTCTTCGTAATCTTGCGGACGCCGAATGATGTAAATGATGGGTCAGTAGTTTTGTTGTTCGTGGTGCAGCCGTTCTTTTCACTAAGGAAGTGATGAAGAAAGTCATCCACTGGCTGGGCATTGTACTATTTCCCGTTCATGGGGTGAACCTGAGTGAACGAGACCTGGGGGAATGCCATCGGGCCGGATACATAAGGAGGGTTTCGCTGTGGCACTGAGTTTTCTATTATGTAACTCAAGCCTGGACCGTCACATTTTCAGATCCCGCCTGGACCTATTTTAAACGCCTTTGTGTTACTGACCACCTATTCTACCCGTCTACCGATCTACTTTTAAGATCAAATTTACCAATTAACCTGTCTACTTATCTTTTCACCCGCAAGCGCTTGCACTTCTTGACACTAACCCGTTGCCTTTTACCAAACGTTTATAGCCTCCCATAACCACTTCAGACTTTCTTTACTTTCTACAACCCCTACGATGCCTTTACCAGCCGAACCAAAGCGACGTCAGCGCCGCAACGTGGCACTAAAAACCCCTTAAAACCCCTTAAACCCACTAAAATGTGCTCTGTTTCGCTCTTCAGCATATTCAGTAACTCTGGTTCCAAAGCTCTGGATGTCTCAAAAAGACTAAGGTATCTAGAAATCAAAGTAAAGCAGGTCGAGGACTCGTCATTGAAATCATCCCCATTAGCCAGCCTAATTGACCCTTCCAATGACACTAATGCCAGCAATCTAGCTGCCACAGGACGATTCTTTCATTTACTAACCAAAGAAGCCCACAAACTTATTGCGAATGTGAAGAACGTCGTTGTCTTTAATGTACCCGACCGCCTCCTGCTGCCACTGTTCCAATCTACCATCCTCAGTGCTTGTAGTATGACCCACCACTCCTGTTTGTCCTCTAGGCTCCAGAAAAAATCTCCCAAGTATAACTGCCCAATTTTATTTCAATTTCGTGATGAACTTTCTGCTAAGCGGTTTATAGCAAACAAGGCAAACATTACCAACTATAGGCCTTATAAAGATATCCAGATTTTTACGGATAAAACTTCCTTCCAGCGAGATGTGTTAGTCACAGAAGTTTACCGCAGCTTCTCATGTTGGCAAGACTTTGGTCGTATCTGGCGCTTTCCATTCGACCAGTACGCTGCCAGTACAGGCGTCTCCTGATGGGCCAAATCCTCAGCCTACTGCCAGGGTTTCAACTAACCTACCTTCTCCCCGTGACAGTCTCCATCGCCTCACATCTCCGGCTAGTCCCTGACCGGTGACCACTACCGGGACTACTATACAGGCCGTGATTACTCAAAACCCTCAAAATCCACTCCTTCTAGCGATTCGCACAATCGGCCCCTCCTGTATTTACGCCACTCAATTTCCTGTTTAAGAAATTCGCCTCGCAAATCTGTTACTAGTCTGTCTGAGAATAAATCTACTGAGAGTAGTGGCACCCACCTTCGCGTATACCCGCTGCGAAGATGGTAATCCCTGGACATCGTCTCTGTTGGTCGCAACCAATACCGGTAGATCTGGATGAACTTCAGTCCCCTTCGCCAGTCTAACAACCCCGCAAGCGTGCTCGTCTAAGTCTGCCAACTCTGGTACCCTAACCTAGGAGCGCTGACGGTACAATCACGCAGATGATTGCCGTTTCCCCGATGTCTTTTCAGGCTAATACCAGCCGACTGGCATATATACCTTCCCAGATACACCCGCAAGCACTTCCTGGTCCCTCTGTCACGCAGCGACATGGCTTCCAGCCCAAGGTAGTTGAACCCCACAGGAAGCGCGTGCCACTCGCCAATTCAACTAACCACAAAACCTCGCACTTCATTAGCCTTCCTGTTAATCCATTGGGTCAACCTGTTTGTACACCTTGGTTGCCTGGCACTCTCGGCACACTCAACTCGAATAAGCCATCCCGGCATGAGCTCTGCCAAATCGGAAGGTTAACAAACTCACGGAGGCTTATTAACCGCCGCTTACAATCACGAGTTCATTGGCCCACTGTATTCATGCCTCCACTCTCCTCCGGTAACGCAGTTGCCACATTCCAGCGTGATAAAATTGCCCCTCCATATTTAGGGCCTGCCGCTTAACCTTCCTACTTCCATCCATCTACCGGTCAACCCTATTTGGATGCATTTCCGCCCCTCCAACGCTCCTTTCCTACCACTGCACGCCCAACTCCTGACCCCAACTACCAGTATCCTCATAAATTTGCACGATTTACCCCTGGATCTTCCCAGGCTACCTGGAAAACTTTGGATAACTGTATTTCGCCCTCTGAGCCACAACCTATCATAAGAACCCCCTCCCAACCCACTCTCGCCCAGCGCTTACCCCAATCGTCTCAGCTAGAAATTACTTCTCCCCTGACTTCCTCGAATTCCGAAAGTAACGCCTATCCCCAAAAGTGCATGCGCATACCCGCTAGCCGGCTTTTCTCCAGCATTTTCCAAAATCCCCTCCACACCAACTCCCTAGATTGCCATTCCTGCCGTGACAAGGTAACAGTATGGCCACCTAACCCGGTCCCACCAACACTGATACCACATCCCCAAAACCGGCATCTTCTGACAAAGCGTTCATCAACTCCCAAGCTTCTTTTATCACTTTGGTCACAAGTCCAAAAATCCCTTAAAAAAGACAGACCCTCGCCGGCCAGTATAACTAACTATACTGAATTTACTCCCTTATAGCAGCTTTGCACTATCCGAACCCCTAATATATCCCTTGATTATTTGACTCCACCGAAGCCACCTCTTGGATATCACATGGACTTAAATGTTCCAGTGAATTTTCCCTAATCCTCCTGAACTCCCGCTCACTGACTCCTAAAGTAAGGAAGCTGAGACTGTCAGCAGCTAAAACTCTTGCGATATTATTTTGGTAGCAGAGACTTGGCTAACAGACCACAGTTCCACTCCGTCTTTTTCACTGGTGGGTTGTACACCCTTCCAAACCAATAGATCAAATCGTAGAGGAGGTGGCTGCCTAGCCTGCGTGAAGCTGCCACACAAAGCTTCCGTTCTCCATCACCCACTTCTTGATTCTATCCCTGACACCATTTGGCTTCTGGTACAATTACCCGAGCTCCCAATCCACACAGGATGTTTACCGACCACCAAACTCAAACAGTTCTGATATTTCTCGTCTAACTCAAGCCTTCGTTTATCTCACTGGTTCCCCTCCCCAGCCGTAAGGTAATTGAAGGTGACTTCAATTTTCCCAAAATTTGTTGGTCCTCTTTATCGGCTCCACCTACCCTACTCAACTTTGTTTCTGAAACGCACGCTGAAGGATGGACTCAATATGTGACTGCGCCCACAAGGTTCCATGATATCTTAGATCTAGTTTTTACGCATAGCACTCCTAATGTTAAGGTTTCAGTGCTAAAACCTTTCCTTGGAGTGACCACAAGATCGTCACGTGTAGCTTCCTTCTACTTAACAAACCTTCGTCACCTATGTGCACCCACCATGCTGCCTCTTCCTATATGTTGACTCGTTGGGACGGAATTCCTGACGCTCTGCGAACCATTGATTAGTCCAGCTTCCTTTTATCGTGTGACCCGCAGAGAGTGGCAGACGACCGATACGCAAAACTTCTTTTTACTATTAATCGTCTGTCCACTTTGATCACTCGACATAGGCCCAAGAAGCCTAGTAGGGTTTGTCAGCTCCAGACGAAACTTTTGAAGGCTCGAACGTCTTCAATAAAACGGGAGACTTGCCGCTCTTAGTGCAAGTCAACCGCTTGCAACACGAATTTCCTATGGAGTCCAACCTAGGGTTAAAAAAGCAAGAAATGCTAGCTCTTGGGTCGCCTAACCCAGTTCGGAAGACTTCCTACATTTTCAAAGCTCGCTCGCAGCCCAAATCGTCAACTACTCCGAACTTCATTATATTTATTAGCTTAGGCATATAATCTTTGTAGGCATCGCAGGAGTATTCAATACATATCTCTCTTCTATTTTCATTAATGACAGTCAGCCACATTCTGAAGTCCACCCCACGTAAACTTCGGCTAGATTATCCTCCATCTCGTTCGACGTCGCTGGCATCACCAATGTGATGAAATATGCCAGGCCATCCCACATACCCTGATGACATTCCACCAGTCCTATTTCGCACCGCTGTTTCAGATCTTCTACTGCTCTTTCTAAAGCTTTTCTCGCTCTCCATGTCCGGCGCTACTTTTCCGTCACAATGGAAAACATCCATTATTGTTCCGCATCACAAAAAGGGTTCTATGCATGAACGTGAAAACTTTCGCTCCGTTAACCACACTCCAGTTTTATCCAGGATTATGGAAAAGCTGGTTAAAGAACAACTGGTTAACTTCCTTACTACTCACAACCTTATCAACCCCTTCCAACGCGGCTTCCTCGGGACCCGATCTTTTTTCATCTGTCAGTTTGACTTCTTAAACTTGGTTTCCCAAGGTGCTGATTCCTACCGGTCAATGCTCATAATCTTTCTAGATATGTCAAAAGCAGCTCCCACTCCTGACATCTAAAAACAAATACCATGTTCCCCCAGACGCCCTCTCCATAAACGGCATGCCAATTCTTGTGTCACACATGGCTGACGACTTAGGGTTACAATACTCCTGCTCTTTCAACTTCCACGAACAAGCTTGCCATCGGACCGCTGTACTGCCCAGTCATTTTCACGCATATACGTAAAGTCGATCAAATTGCAATCGAGAATGTGCAGCAGACGTTCACTAGAAATCTCCTAGGTCCTTCATCAAGCTTAAACTATGGGGCCAGATGCGAGCTGCTTGGATTTGAAACATTGTGGCTTCGTCCAGTCAAGTTAAACCTTGCATTTCTTTCTGCTCTTTGCCGTAATAATGTCCACTCTGCTACAAACGTCATAAACGGCGCTGGTACTCCCCGTATCCACTTCATAGTAGATACTACTCGTTAGAAATAACCCTGACTGGGCTATCAATCAGGGCAAAATTATTCACAGTTGCTTACTCTAAACTTTGGAACGAAATCCCCTGTCCCCTGAGATTGTGCCCAAATTTAGCCCAGTTCAAAGCCCAGCCGGCAAAGTTGCTAGATTTCCCTATCTTGTTTAACCTGAAACGGGTTAACATTGGACTAGACGAAGCTTAAGAACATGGGTTAGAATCCTAGTTCATGACCGAGTCCTTGCAGAGAGCATCATCTGGGATTCGGCTTCACCTCTTACTTTCTCACTTTCCCGCACATCAACGCTAATGCACTTTTCGACCTCCCTTGTAGTGATTTACCCTCTTCACCAGTGGCTTGGGTAACTAATCCTTGAGACTTCCCTAATGTGGGCTGACAAAATTGTCAACGTACTTTTGATGGATCCAGGCTTTCATCATATTCCGTGATTTTAAACAGCTTCAGCCTGTGCGCTCCTCACTCCCAATATCATCTTATCCTGTTTGCTGGCTTGGCAGGGCTGAATGGATTGTTGTTGGTAGCCGCAAACCTACAACTACCCTTAAAACTGCTGCCATAGCTCAGTTATATCTACCATATTTTACGGAATAGATGCACCACGTTGCAAGTATGTTTTCGTGAGCCAATAATCATCATAACCCCAGGCTGGCACCCAAACCAGACTACTTCTCTCTTTTGACTCTTAGATCTGGAACCCGGAATAAACGAGCACTTACCGGTTTTGTCCCTGTAACGGCAATTCGAAATCTGCTATCCTATCATTCCTGCTAGGAACCTGCTAGCTAGAACTGGCGCTTGAGTTTCGGCCCGGTCAACCGAAACTACGCGGATTATGGCACTGGATATCTCAACTCGCATCTCTGCGATCGAGCAAAACCGCGATTACCACTGTCTTCGGAACGGCTGGCGCTTCTCATATTCCCCAACCGTACTGCTGACTAAGATCAAATGCTGCGACAACAAAATGACATCATGGAGGACATTCTTGGTTAGTGTATTTAAGGATTGTTCTTACACAAAATTCCCCTTATATGACGCACCTCCATGTACAGCCTACCGCCATCCGCATGCAAACATAATCACTATTCCTGGGAGGTCCATGTCCGAAGCTTCATGGATTTCCGTCAGATATTTTGAGATAATCTTGACAGTCTTCCCCCACCTTCAGCAATTTTCTGGCCATTTGTTGTTATCAGATACTTGTCTTATCTAGTTTGCCCGACGGTCTGCCTGGTTTCCACCACTTCCAGTTAATTACCATATTGCCATTTCTTGTCATCTGCTTGGCTCAACATTTCCGCCCATTACGTAACGCTTTTGACGTTTGGATACTCCGGTCATATCTCGACATCCGCCGTTGAGCTCCGTCCATGTTTTGCGCCAGCAATGCGCCCATTTATTGTACTTAGACACGAAAGGACTCGTACTCCGTTGCTCTCAAACAGTCCCAAGAAAACCTTTTTGGTCTTGAAAAATTAGTTTTCTACCTTTTGATTTTCAGTGCTATACTTGTACACTCCCCATTACTTTGCAGCATCTCAATTCACTTTCCAGTGTGCTTCTGCAATAACTCAAGGTTGCTCCCAAATCCGTATCCCCTTCAATTTCTATTATTTGCATTTCCTGTGCTTCATCCTTGTAAAAATTTGATCTTGCCTTGCACATGTCTCTTGCAAATCGAGAAATATACATTATTATTATTATTAAGGTTGAACGGTGGAAAGTATGGGGGGTATGAGGGGAGATTGGAGTCTAGCAGCGGTGGCCTTATGAGTGAGTCAGAAGAAGAGAAGTGATTCTTAAGCAACTGCTGCTTTCTTGAGTGTCCACTCTTAGCCAGCCGGTGGACATGAACTTGGTAATTCTTGAGGATTTTACGCGGACCTTTTTAACAGCAGTCTGGCGACGCCCTCCTGTTTAATTTATTGGTGCGGAGCACTTGTTTCTTGGATTATCAAGTGCCTTTCCTTGGGCAGACTTAGGAACCTATTTAGCCAGTAGGCGAGTGGGATAAGAGAACATCCAGTTTGCTGAAACATTTTGAAGTGAATTTGTTTGGGTCTCCATGGCCATAGGCCGATGATTTCTTAACTTGGGATGTCGACCGCCAGGCAACGAGAGGCGATAGAAGCCGGGAGAACAGTTGTTGTATATAGAGGTACCAGCTACTTGGAGGCTCTGGCGAAGAAAGAAGTAGTCTCAGTTTAGAATGCCAATTGTGGCTGGGATTGTTTCCTTTTCGACCCAAGGAGAAGGCTTGATTGGGTATATTTGCAGGAGGCCGGACGTGAACGGCAGTGTTGAGTTTTGTTGTATGGTCGCGTGACATGTAGTGTGCATGTGACCTGTTCGCCGGCTAGAGTTTAACAACCACTAATGTCTACGTAGTATCACCAGGATGTAATGGAGTGACCGTGCGAGTAATATGGAGGCCAGGAATCTAGTACTAATTGTCAATTCTGAGAATACCCTGTTTCAGCTTATGAGGTGCAGTAGATTACGCTGATTAGGTCAAGTGTTACAAATGGCGAACATTGCTCCCTATTTTGCGTTCATCGCACGGAGTAGAAGAGGCCATGTGAAGTTTCGTAAATGGCGAGGCAACGTGAAATGAGAAAGTGTACAGCAAACTCAGGTAAAGTAGCTGTCCCAAGTCTTCGTGCTTGGGGTCCAAAAGACCCGTTAATCAGCTGGCTGGAGACACTGAAGGATATGGCAGTGGACCCCGAACAGATGCGATCATGCTGTCGTTTTTTATGGAATCAGAATGATTAAAAAAACTTGCATTTGTACAGTTAGACTGTGTTCTGAATGTTGAATACAGCAACATTCTTTTCTTTCCTCGGCGCGCCCTTTGACAAGCTGTGCTGCAATTCTATCACATACTATTTCGATATTTTGTTGTTGGATATTTGCTTCTACTATGTTCTCCGTTCGTCTCTACAGTCGATCGGAATTACTTTTGTTCAAAAACCGTGCCGTTTCTCCACATATATTGGGATCCCGTATTTCTGCACCTCAACGAGCTTCTAATCGGTCTAGAAGAGGCACTCATGCTGGTTGGCAGGCAGCCGGTAAATACACCCTTACAGCCAAGATGTCCATCCCAGCTTTGTTGATTACCAACATCCTCTCTCTGTTTACCAAAATGTCGGATCTCTCCCTCCGAATTCAATCACCGATCCATGTTCGTGCGTGTGTAATCTGCATACAGGAATCGTGGCTGAACCCAGATGTCACCGATTCGTTCGTGTCGATAGACAGCTTCAGATTCCATCCGCAGGACAGAGGTTCGAACGAGAAGAATGAAGGCGGTGTTGCAACATACAGAAATTCATTCTGTTCTGGCAAGTCCAAAGTTGTTTATACGTACTCTCTTAATGGAACTGACTGCCTTGTGACACAACGTCATCCGAGGTTTTCTCGTCACAACAGCTCTATCATAAGCAATTTATACATTGCCTCCTTTTGCTCGCAAAAAAATATTGCCTCTTTCTTCGACCTTTTTCTCGCGTTTATTTTTTCTCCTCTGGAGAATACTCTGCATGTTATTATAGGCAATGTTACTCATGCATTTACTTTGCCACTGACTATGTTTGACTTGGTTGATTTTAGCGGTTCTTCCACCAGAGGCGTTTCCAATTTTAGATAGATAGTAGATCCACTCCCTGTCTCATTTGGTTATTCACTCCTTTCCTAGAAGCAAGCAACCTTGGGGAAAATGCAGAGGCTAATGCGGCTTGCCTTGCTGTTTGACGATGAACGAGGATGTTGGTGAGGATTCGGCCCAAAGTTGAGCGGCACGACTTTTGGGAACTCCGTTTGGGGTCTTATAGAAAGCCAGTACTGACTTAAGTCGGTAATGTTTGTACCCTGCCTAGGTCACCTAACGTGCTGGGACCAGTTGCCGAGGCCTATACTTGAGACAAATTTCTGGAGGGCACTGGATGCAGAAATTAAGGACAGAATATACTGGGAAGAATAAGGTCTGCGGCTATAATTTTGGTGGACGATGGGTATTCTGGCGCGGAGTGAAACGAGTCAGTCATGCAATTCGTATGCTGAAGGTCTTTCCTAGGAAGCGCAATAGGTGCAGGCAGTGCGTATTTCGTGACATTCGGTTGACAGTGGTGACCGTGAAGAATCAGAGCTGTTGCAGTGTGGGGTTGATCAGTGATGTGAGCATGAACTTGATGTTTTGTGTAGGTGAGGCATCCTTCACCAATTCTGGAACAACGGGGTTGGAAACGCTTGATACTGAGCCAGGGAGTGGTGATCAACGGGGCAAGATTCTGGCAGCCATGTCTGGGTTACTAAAACTATTTCGGGGCAAACGGGGAGTGCAATGGATCGCACAGAACTAACTTTGTTCGCTCAAGACCTGGCGTTATTCAGCAGAAGAGAGTATGTTTTTCTGTGGATATTTACAGAGGAGAAACTACAAAATGTCAGAGGGTGGGAGGGTGGTGAGGTCTATAGGCATGTGCTGGGAAGCAATAATAGCGGAGGATGCATTCGGCTTGTCCGAAGTCAAGGAGTTAGAGAGCGGCCGTCGTGAAGCGATGTGACACTGGGGCTAATCTTAAAAGATCAGCGTTGTTGGCAAAAAGGTTGCTGCGGTCGTGGACTCTGCGGTTTTCGAGGTACTGTGGTTGGCGAAGTGTACTTCCCAAGAAAAGATGGTCATTATCAGGCATTCGCCTTTTGTAGAGAGGTAAGTGACCTGGGACTTTGGTTTGCGGCATGATAATGGGATGCGTGTGTTAGGGCTGAGGCTGGTACTGGTACTGAGAGGCGAGGACAGACCGGCAAGCCAGGGATGCCTGGAATCTCATGAACGTTAGGGGCAACGCAGTCATAGGGGAAGGCTGATAGAGTCGACAGACAGAAAAGCAGTGCTCTAAGCCAGTTCCGTTCCAGTGGTTTGTGTAGGGAGATCGTGGATCAGAGTTCATAACGAGGTAATTGTTATGCAGGTAGCTGAGAGTAGGAGTGAGCAGGGTGAGTAACTAAGACGGTTTGCCGTGGGCCTGAGGAAACAAGTGGTCTGAGGTTTTCCAGAGTACTTTATTGCAGAAGAAATGCGAGAGTTAGCTTCTGATAATGAGGCTCTGGGTCGCTAGTTGTTGGTCATACGTTAGTAGCTGGTGACATTAGTAAGGGTTGAGGGTGATGGGAAGAGTGGATCCACGGAGGTAACGGGTAATGGTACCTTTCTCTGGGATGCTTGTGTCTTTCTCAGGCACGATTTGCCTTTTGGAGGATGAATTATGACTCCGCTCTTGGTGGACGAGGCCAAGGTATGCGACATTCTTAGGGGCGTTTAGTTGGGGGTCGTGAAAGTGGTGAGATGACATGAAGTTGGCTATAGTGGGAAAGTCATCGGCAACTTGTGCAGATGGTTTCGTGTTCGGAAGTGAAAGAGGCATTTTCATTTGGATTATGTGCGACGAGTTTCCAGGTCAGTGTACTTATTGCGATCAAACCGCTCTCCGATGGAAGAGAAGTGGGGAATAAGGGGCGTCTCTGAGCAAGAAAGCTCCCGAAGCAGCCTAATTGGACAGAAGACAGGATTTTCACAGCTGATCGTAGACTAGAAACGTATATTTCTAGTACAAGAGTTGAGGTGGCTTGAAGTAAGAAAAGGCGGGGTCGGTTGTTTACTGGTGGGGTGTAGGAGGAGGAATTGGTCAGACCAGAGTTGACTGATGTCACTTGTACTAAACGGGTTGCAGACTGCAACCTTTGTGTTCTCTTTATGGGACTCTGTACTAGGGGAGTTGGAAGTATTGATGATTGTGGAGAATTGGGTGGTGCCAGGACAGTTTCACACATGCAAAACACCCGTCTTTACGGATTCATTTCGTCGGTGAATATTTTAACTCTCCTAAAGATGGTGTTTCTAGGACTGGATTTTAAGCTGCTGATGAATTCTTTGACCGAAAGTTCATGTGGGAATTGGAACAGTAAGGGAAAGTCATGAAGTCTGCGATACTTTTCTGTACCTAGTTGGCACAAGTTTACCAGCGGTTGGACATGCCGCGCGTATCAGGAATGCTCCGTTTAACCATCTCAAAAGGAAAGCGATTAGGAATATTGGATGTAACGGCTTTCTACCCTGCAGTTAAAAGCTTTTGGTTACAAAGTCAAAAACCGCCAGGTGGGTGGCAAATTTTCAGGCTGGGGTATCTTAGGGGTTCCGTTATATTAGTGAGTGAAGACAAGAGCGAGACAGTTTCTTCTAAGGGCTGAATATCCTTGTGGAGATCAAAATAATTTGTTGAAGTCAGCGGCCCAACAAACATATACGAGAGCTATTGAGCTTATTATAGATCTAATACGATTTGTCTAGTTTTTGTCCCCGTTTGATTTAAAGGGCTTACCCTTCTAACAATTTGTGCATACGTACATACTGTGACCACCCGTTGTGCTTCACTGCACCGTGCGCGGGATTGGTATTTTCCGACAGTCGGCACACAGCCAACCTGTGTGCACGAATGTTAACCAACCGGCTAACGGCGTTTTAATGTTTTCACCCCGGGGTAGAAACGTTGCGGCAAGGGAATAACAAAAGCGGCACCACAACTCGCCGATTCCAGTGTCTCTCCTACCGTCTAACTCCTCTCGAGTTCATTCAAAAACCTGTTTTTGACCGATCAGTCTACCTGATTAACCCTTTTGGCTCAAAATCCCTGAACATGGAGTCATGTTTTTATTCCCGTCTATTAAGCTCTTGCCCACTAAGCACCAGATCGCTTACAGCCGAGCTATTAGTCGTACCCTCTAAGCCCAAATTGCCAGCTTAACATCCGTCTCCTTTCAAAGTAGAAGGCGCTATGTTTCGAAGATTGAATATTTAGAATAAATTAATGCATAAATTAGACAGAATCTAAATCCACAATAAATCCATCCTTGTCTTTGGGAACCTACAATGCTTGTGATCAGTGGATCTTACGGTCTGCGAAGACCTCATGTTTCTTTGCTTGTCTTGTGTCCAGTTAATGGTAATATTTTTCACAGTGGCCGATCCCACGTGTCTGGAGCAGTACTGTGGCAGCACGGCGTCTGGGATAGAAGGAACTTATCTTTCGCAACTTACTTGCGAGTTGGCAATCAATCACTTCAGATTAGTTTTTGCGGAACGACAATATGCCATTTGCCCTGGAGTAAGTCACCTCCTTGGCCATCTGTTTCGCCATCCGGCGCGGCATAAGCCGCCCGAAGTAATAAGTGACAGCATCCCCACAAGTTGGCCTGAATAAGGCTTCCTTGAAATTGAGTTGTTTTAAAACAATTATAGTTACCAGGTTTTGTCTGTTGGTCTCTTTTAAAATGCGGACGTCTACATTCCACGGAGCCGAAATACTTTGCAATAAAGGGATGTACTTCAACTCATGGTGCTGTAGTAGTAGTTAATGTATCTTGTCGCCGGTGTGATCATCTGCCTGTTAGCTGCTCACTTGCATTACCCCCCTAAATAGATACCACCCATCGAACCCAAGGCCATACTTCAGTGCGGATTGGAGCCGTTTACACGTTCAAGTCAGAAACCCAAATTGGTACTCTTCTTTTCTAACACGAGAAGCGCAAGTTTCCACCGGCCAGTTACAGTCCAACCTGCACAAGTGCCTCGATGAAATTACTCCGCTCCATACTTTTTGTATGCTCCGTGAAGGAACTTAGTGCGACCAGATAAAAATTAGGCTTCCCTAACTCAAGCAGGACTTTGAAAGGAACAGAGATTTTTTGTTGTCGTCCAACCAACCACAGAAACAAAAGCAAAAGCTGCTGGCTTTCGATCAGCCCCACCCAAACGCAACACTGGCAAAATTGCTAAAACGCAGAAATACCCTTCCAAGCCCCCAGCCACTGAAGTCGCATATACCATTCACAATGACTTTGATGCTAGCAACCCAAAGGAGATTGCAGATGCGTTTGGAGATTTCTTTGCACCTGCTCCGGTAAATGACGCTACTCCCTCCCTGCCTCGCTTGCCTGTGGAGTTGAACTCAACAATCTTATTTCTCTCAAAAATGTATCCCAGCCGCTGGTAAAGACTAACATCGGCTTCCACTCTGGTCCTGACTCACTACCACCGGTTGTCTTCTCGCTGGGTGGGAGCGACATTTCAAAAATGTTAGCGAACATCTTCAATTTGTCTGTTCAATGCGGCACCTTTGCGTCACGGTGGAAAACCTCGGTGATCATTCCGATTTACAAAAAGGCACATCCTGTGACCCTGCCAATTACTGCCCAATAAACCACACCCCTACAGTTTCCAGAACTATGGAATGTTCAATAAAAGATAATCTTACTGCTTATTTGCTGAAATATGATCTGAGTAACACTGGACAGCATAGCATTCCTCGTAAAGAATAGTGTGCCACTGGCCTAACTAACTAATTGAATTATACCACCAACACCCTAAACCCTGGAAGGCAGGGTATAGTGGTCTTTTTGGACATGACAGAGGCTTCTGACAGTATCTGACGTAGGTTTTCACATAAAGTCGAATCTTACGGCATCGTCGACCCAATTCTATCATGGCTTTCGTCATATCTATCATCTAGAAAGTAGGAAGCTCAACTAAATGGCTTCGTATCCGAACCCAGGTTAGTGACCATTGGTGTTGTCCAAGGCAGCGCACTTGGCCCCCCACTATTTCTTTATTACGTCAATGATGTCCTCGACGTTACCCGAGATGGCATCCGTTTTCTGTTTGCCGACGACGTCAAAATCATCTACTTTTTTCCCCTTAAAGCCACCATAAGTAAGTTGTTGCAAAAGTTAGCGTCACCTGGTTCCTGGGCAACAGACTGGATGAAGAAATTCTCTGCCGAAACAAGCAGCATGAAGAGGTTTAAGCGCTTTGTGTCCCAAATAGAACTCAAAATAGATAACCAGATCACCCCAGGCAACTGTCAGGTTTGCGAACTAGGCCTAAATTATTCTTGCACCTTAAACTTCTCACAATGTGCCCTCACACAAGTTGCAAAAACATATTGATTAGTGTGGCTGCCACACAGAAATATAAAGTTGAAAGAAAGAAAGCTGCACCTTTTAGAACCCACGTCAGACCCATTCTGGATTATTGCACTATAATCTGTTCCAACATGAGACAGTGCAACAGAGTGGTGATCGAAAACGCCCAGCGTGCCAAGCAATCCATCAATTACTCTGTTAACCTAAATTACAGGGATCACCGTAAATTGCTGAGGTTGGATACATTGTAGCTCCGAAGCACAATAACAAATCTAGTGCTCTTAAATAATATTACAAAAGGGCACAGCGGAAACTCGGCACTTCGTTTTAGAAACCCACTCCGATACTCTTTCCGAAATATAGAGTTAATTGCTATATTTCCAGTAACAAAGACGCCTGTCAGAGCAAATTCTTTTATTGTTTATTATTGGTCTTTATGGAACAAATTCCCCAGCAGCCATGCACCCTATCACCGTCATCTACAGCATTCAATGAAGGATTAGGTAGAATAGTCACTGCACCATTTCTCATTCACCCCTATCGTTCATAATTACCTGAGTGTCAAGTACATGAAACGTAACTGGGTTTCTGAAAGGACATCGACGGTACGAGCTTATTCATTATGAAAAAAGGGAATAGATCTCCATACCCAGATCGTCAAATGAAAAGCCGAAAATATGTTGGCGTGTAAAGTTCTTCCTCACTCCTCCTCATTGTTCCCCTGGCCATTAAGACATCTTGGAACTTCTCAGAAGCCTAGCTCCGAATCGACAAATCAAATTACGGTTATAAAGTACAAGGTTGCCCACGCACGCCAAAACGGTAGGGTATCCTTACTCGACGATGGTACTTGAAATACCCGCTCACACTATCGCCTTTCTTTCCTTACTCATAACCATTTCCTGTCTCCATGCGAACAAATTTTACACTTTTAAATCACCCTGTCTCAGACAAATCCAAACTACTCTCTCCAGCAAAAACGAGGTTGACACCTTGAATTCTATCTACTCCACCACTCATCAATACCCTCTTTCCACCTTAGATACTTCGGATCATCTTCTTCATCCCCCGTGAACAAAGATTCTTAAGTGGTTTTTGTTCTTCCCTGCGACAGTCTACATTCATCACGCCTCCTAGTCCTGACCAATTCTTGGGCTTAAACGGCATGCCTCCTGGAATAAATCGAAATTCATGATTTGTACACCGTGAATTGGGCCAGTTCCTAGCGCTTTCCTGCCTTTTGTCGCTCGTTCTGTAATTCATATATAATTCAGCTGTTCTTGCCCACCCACGAAATACCGGATAGCTTTCATTTGCTCATATGTGTAGACAATACACATGCTGAATCAGCCCGGACATCTAGTAACACACTTACTAAACCGGAGAGCATCGGCCATCATTTTTGGACTAAACTATACGCCTCAGTATTTTTCCTAATCTGAGCAGCTCACGCGATTGTCCGTTTTTTAATTTGCAGATGGTAGTAATGCCAGATCGCCACTCATTCTCTTTCTCATCGTTCCAGGCCATCAAAATCTGCTTGATTATATGCAACGGCCTCCCACTCTGGTTACCGTGGCTTCTTCCGGCCTTGGACTAACCACTCCGTGAAACCTGGTATACGGCTCGTCCTACACACACTACATTCGCATTCTTTCTTCCTGGCTTTATCACAACAATGCAGGGAGCGGTCAATTCCACCGTTTTATCCGGCGCCCATCGGGCGGGCAGCTTGGCTGAAGCGATGTGCGGGTGCAACTAGGCTGACGGATCACGCCTCTTGCATTCATCCCTCAGTGGTGTTTTTCAGGTTCAATGACTAGCACCCGGCCAGCCGAACCCACTAGCAGCGTTGTGGTAAAAGCCCTCAAATCCCAAATTCTCCACATGCACTTTTAGATCCAGCATCCTTGTGCTCTCTCCCAAAGCTCTTCTAGCCCAAACTTTATTGACAAATAGCACTCATGGGTAAAATTTTTGCTGGCATTGGATGTGTTGTGATTCTTCATCCCAAGTGGCACACAGGATCCGGTCCGGATCCGGTGGCAGTCCGGAAAATAATCGGTAAAATTCCGATGAAGTCCAGTGAATTCGAAAACTACATGCGGAAAATGTTCGGAAATGCTACCGGTACCGGTCCGGCACTGGATGGATACGTGAAGGGCACATGTATATCGACTTATTTTCACTATCTTTTGTCCCGTTTTTGCTCTTTTCCCGAATGCGCCTCACACGCAATCACTCCATAATAATCGTTTTTGTCAACTTGGCAGCAGTCTTTGATTCAATCGGCCAACCACGGTTATTTAGTCTTCTTTGCCGAGAAGGCTCACAATTCCCCTGCGAGTATTGCAGTCGTATACTTCTGGTTGCAAAACGATATCCAAGCAATCAGTGTTCTAGTAGACCACTGTACACGTGAAAACCTACCGCAGAGAACGAAAATTAAGACAAGCCGGAAATAAAAAGGACGGGTACATAAATTGCTTGGATGGACACCTCGGAGTGCGCGATGTGCATTCTTCGTATGCGAAGGCGAGAATAAAGCTGACGGTGCCAACGCGGGTACCTGGAACCGGACAACGTGCAGAGACCAACCTGTGGCGCACACCAAGGAAGTGCATCGGGCGTTGTGCATGTGCGTAATGCACTCTTAATTACGACAGACCGAGGGATGATTAAATCGCAAAGCGGTATAAGAGACACTCCGACTTGTGGGTGGGGTCGAAACAATTAGGGCAGTGTATTTTTCGTTTGAAGAATCGGTAAAACGAACACTTTGCTGAAACTCCCGTTGGATCTTGTTGAGTTGACGCCGGCTGATATGAATACTTAGGCTGAGTTTACTTTTCCGCCGTCAATTTCAGCTTGTGACTTGTGCAAACCTCATCAAAGAGTATCCTCCGGCAGTCGGCATGTTGCACTTGTGCGACGAGCGGGTTTTACTCCGCCATATGAGATTTTTTTGTGTAAGTGCCCGTGCTGGCTGGTACGCTCAACGAACTTCGGTTTACATCGACTATACTTTTGTTTTGTTCAGTTTAGGTTGTCGCGCGTATGAACTGAAGGTCACTGTTGCGCAAACGTTGCGTTTTTTTAATGGAGTTAATCCTAAGTAAGTGTTGGCGTTGACTGTCACGTTCGCTGGGCCCCGGCTTGAATTAGTCTCTCTTCTTTGTCCATCTTAATTCGCATGACGTGTAAACCCTATCAAAGTGCGCCATCCCACGTAAACACTGGATTAGTTTGGCTTTGTAAACGTTGATGCCAAGTGGTACGCCTACAATGATGAGGCTCGTGCCTCCTTTTGCTGTCATTCACACTTACTCTCAATGTATGTTCACATGTAGCATATGCTGCATGTACACACCATATATACTGTATGGTCGAAAAGTTGTTGCATACATGTTACCTCTTTTTTGATCTACCAGGTAAGGACGTTTTTGGTTCAGTTTAGCTTGCACATCGAATTGATTAAATATTACGATTGTGTATGCCGTGGTAGAAACAATAGGATCCGGGAGTTTAACGCGAACGTGTAGAGAAGGGGAAAAACGACAAAACTGTTGGTAGCAAACGTCGACATTTGTTGTCTAAACCATGAAGCTGTGGTTGGTTTTGGTCTACTCTCAACTGAAGTCTGGATAAAGAGCGAAATTCGTTGTTGTCTGAGAAAGTGATCTTCCATCGTACACCACTGCTCGTTTATATATGTTCCCGTGATGCTCCCTTCCCACTCAGGTCCCGTTCGCCATTCCCTCTTTTATCCAGTCTGTCTCTTGTCTCCAACCGAATATCTTTGCCCCTTCTGCCTACCCGTAGTGTTCCCACTAGTAATACGCCCGGCACTTGCAACAATCCATTATCAAATAATGTAGTAAGTGGTTTTTAGTTGGCTAGCTCACATTTTCTCAAGCCTCGTCAGCCTCTGAATCTCACTTCTTTCAATGCGAGCACTTTACTGCAGGATGGCCAACAGGCGTGTTCAGCTCTGACAGTGGACTTACTTTCGATTGATGTTTGCTGCGTCAGTGAAACACGAATTCAGCATTCGAGTAAAGTAATTCAACTGACTGCACCCGATTTTTCGGCAAGATATTTCCTGCACACTTCAGGAGACGAAGCAGCTCAAGCTGTGGGTCGACGCGAGTCTAGGAATAGTCTTGAGTGAGAAGCAGCCCTTCTAAAATAGACCCCAGTCAACAATCGCGTGTGGGTCCTAAGACTGCAGGGATCAGTCAGCGTCCGGAAGGAGAGTAGTGTTAAGCGCAGTTTATTTGTTATCTCGGCATACGCTCCAACAGACTGCAGCACTGACATGGAGAAAGACGAGTTTTACGGTGACCTCGTCACTCTTGTTCAGAAGAGCAAAGGTTCTGAAACTGTGGTGTTAGCACAAAAGAAAAACTGAGTGTATCGAAAGCTTGTTTAGGTGGGTGGTGCGCCTTGTCTGTTCAGGAAACGGAAAGAAAATAACATTCCTGTCTAGTACGAATTTCCGACACAGTTCGCGTCGCACTGCGGGATGGCGCTCGAACTCAACTGGTACTCTGAGTCAGATTGACCATATCGTAGTTATCTACTGTTGGCGCAGTTCTGTCCAGAACTGTAGATCATACTGGACCACGTACGTCGAATCGAACCATGCGTTAGTTTTAACGCGAATTTTGCTGCAGCTGAATGGCCATCGACGCAGGCCACAAACCCGATTGACTGTCGAACGTTTGTCTGATTCGGCTGTTCGCAACAGCTACAAACAGAAACTGTCCGAGGGACTAAGAACTTCGACGAGCAGCAATGTAGACGATCAGTGGGATCAAATTAAACAAGGTTATGCATTTGGCAGCAGATTTCGCCTGTGGTCCCAGCCTAGTGTTTCTATCAAAACACTGGAATCTTGCAAGCGTCGCTAAGTCTAAGTGGAGCAAAAACGCCAGCTGCCTAACTGCAAAGAAGTGAATAGATGCGTGAGACAGTTGCAGCGTCAGTTTGACCATAAGCCCTTAAGAATGACCGTTGAAAGCTGGTGGGGTTACTTAGCTGAAGAGATGGAAGTGGCGTCCGCTTCAGGTAACAGTCAAGACTGTTTAAGCTTATACGCGACCGCGTTGAGCGGCGAACGTCGGTTAGGAAGTCGTGTGCGATAAGAATGGAGAGCTCATCCATGGTAGACAGGAAAGACTGGACGGTTGGGCAGAACATTTCAAGATCAGTTTAGCTGGCACACGCCACGTATCTAGTTCGACGTCTGGAGCGTGTGAATCTTGGGGGTGTCACTTGATCCCCCAACGGGAAGTGGAAGTGGAGTCGAATATTCGGCTTCTGAAGAGGGGAAAAGCTGCCGGTCCGACGAACTTCCCCCAGTTCTTTTCAAAATTGGGTGAAAGGTCTGATGAAATCACTTACCTTCTTGCTTCATGATATTTGGAACGAAGGGACGTATCCCCGCTATCGTGGGGTGAGTACTGATTATACCCATCTTCAGAAGGGTAGCAACGAGTGACTGCAGCAATCATCGTGGGATTAGTTTAATTCCCATAGGTACTAAGGTGTTAGCTTCGATAATGCATCGCCGTTTGACACCGATTCGCGAGAGTAACATTCGCGAGCAACAGGCCGGATTTCGTCCAGGTCGAGGTTGCATCGACCAAATATTCACTCTTTGCCAAATACCCGAAACGCGCCACACACACACACACTGCAGCCTACGATCGTAGTCTTCCTCAAGCTTGAAAGGTGCTTTCGACTCCGTGGATCGACCACTGTTCAGTTCTCCACCTGAAAGGGTATGCCAACGAAGTTTTGTGAACCTGTGCGAGCATTTGTACTCGCATACTATGGTCACGTAAGGGTATACGTGAACTATCAAGTTTATTCGAAAACGACTAGTGGTGTTCGACAAGGGTGTCTGATCCCCCCGTTCCTGTTCAAGTTCGTCATGGACGAGGTGATGGAAGATGCTTTAGGAGGTCTCCAAGATGTAGGAGTCGAACTGGGAAGTGGAGGGAAGCTTTGCGACCTAGATTACGCAGACGACGTCGTGTGCCTGTTCGAGTCTGCGGACCATGCACAACGGGCACTAGATAGACTGTCGAGATCGGTTGCTCGGTGCGGCATGTGCTTTGCACCTTCAAAGTGCAAAGTACTGTTACAGGAGTGGACCACAGCAGCGCCGAACTTGATACTGGATGGAGAGGAAATAACGACTGTGGACTGTTTCACCTACTTCGGTAGCTGCGTGTCTAACGATGGTAGCTCGGGATTGGAGGTAAATATGCGTATATCCAAGGCTCGTGCAGCTTACGCTGGATTGAAGCACTTGTGCCGTCGGCCTGATATTTCACTGAAGTTGAAAGGTCGTGTGTATTGTGCTGCAATGCGTTCAGTTCTGTTGTACGGTTGCGAGACGTGGAGTATGCGTGTGGGCGATGTTTGTCGGTTGGAGGTTTTCGACAATCGATGTTTACGTAGTATGGCTAGGATTGGATGGAGTGACCGGGTGAGTAATATTGAGGTTAGGAATCTGGTATTGGGTGCCACTTCTGAGAACAGCTTGCTTCAGCGTATGAAACTTAGTAGACTATGCTGGTTCGGTCACGTGTTGCGTATGACGAACACTCGTCTACCATAACGTGCCTTGTTTTGTGTTCCTCCTAAGGAATGGAAGAAGCCACCTGGAGGACAACATATGACGTGGCAACGTGGGATGAGAAAATGTACAGCGAAGTTAGGTAAAGTAGGTGTCTCACGCCTTCGTGGTAAGGGTCCGAAACACTCGTCGACTTGCTGGCTGGAGACACTCAAGGATACGGCAGTGAACCGTGAACAGTGGTGATCGTGCTGTCATTTTCTATCGAATCAGAATGATTAAAAGAGGACATTTGTACAGTTAGACTGTGTTCCGTGTATCTTATCTTTTTCCGCCTGTGCAGGTCCACTCCCTGTTCCCGTTGGATATTCACTCTTTTTTTATAAACGTGTAACTCTGGGGAACGGCAGCGGTCAGTGTGGCTTGCCTTGCTGTTTAACGCTGAACGATGGTGATGATGATGATATTCAGTGAGTTGCAACTCAGAACAACTTGAATTCACTCAAACACAATTAAAAAAGAGCAGAGTATCCGCATAGGACAAAAAGCCGGTGAGAAAACAAATGGTGTATTTGGGATTCACTTTTGCGTCAGTTGCGTGACAGTCATCATCACTATGGCTACCTCTGTTTGTTTATCATCACACCATGGTTGCATGAAACATACTAGACGAGAATCCGGCTACTAGAACACTGACCACCAACACACAAGGATGAAAATCAAAAGACAGTGGGGTGTGACTCACTTGCTTAGGAATATGTACAAATCACCCCCAGGCTCGTAGTCCATGATTAAATGCAGCTGCTTTTCATCTTGAAATGCATAATGAAGGTGGGGAAGCCAAGGATTTTCGATCGCAGCAGCCTGAGCTAGTACAGTTCGTTCAAGCATGATCTGAAATCCTTCCTAAAACGGGCAAAGCAAATCAATCAAACCCTAGTGATATATTTACACGAAATTTATTTAGACAAAAAATGTTTTTCGTCCCACAAAATACGGTTTGCGCCCAAGACTACTGCACTGAAACTTTTCACTCACATGACGGTTCAGATAAAACCACTGTCCGAAAGAATAGGATATTGCAGCGACAAGGTCCAGAAAATTTTGCATTCTGACAATCAATACTATCGGCCTCATTAATCGGTACCGGACAACTATCAGCTTGCACAGGTTTCATTCAAGGAATACTAATTTCAAATTATTACACTGTGCGTCCGTCAAGCTTAGAAATCGTTTTATGCATCTGCAGAAAGGTTGATTTAACCAGCACACACCAGCTTCATTTCACACAGACGTCTTATACCGAGCAGAGCTTGAAAACACTAAATTATAAAAGGTACTCGTAAGAGCAGTGAGATTTAAATTACACTTCTGGATTGCGTCCAATAGCCAAAGATTTTACCCATCTCAATCTGTAGTTTCCCAGGTCCGCTACCACCAACCAGTTGCTTTGGTCTAGGGGTTCTGTCGTCACCATAAAGTCATTCGTCTGCACAGCTATCGTATTCTTTTATAAAATATTTTGCTATTAGGACCAGAATCAAAGGAGACAGCGCAGAACCGTGACTAATAAATGCATCACATAGGAACTGCATTCATTGGAGGAATCATAATAACTCTCGTCACTGCTAAAACTCTCATCTTAAGATACCTAAAATGTAAAGCTATGATTTATATTACCTCAACTTGTAAATCTCGTCTACCATCACATAAAAATTGAAAGTCCGTAACTTTGTCCCAAAAACAGCTAAATTCTCAAAAAATTCGTCAACTGTCTCGCCTATACCTTGGTTATACCGTCTACGTTCATCGAAATAAAATAACAAACTCTTCGGTCGAAGTAGACTTTATGCCCGCAGTATAAAGCAAACTTCTAGTAGAAAAAATGCAGAAAATTTGCGAACAAAATGTTACCCCTCTCTCTAGATAACTCTGCTTATGACACGGAATGACCAGATGATTGAGTGAGAACTGAGCACTAGAATTCGATAGAACAGTCATCACGTGAACGGAACCAAACTCACAGGATCGTGGTGCAGCCAAGCGCCCTTGTATTGTGATTTCATTGCGTAGACTGAATGAGGTGGAGCAACTTCACGTACAACGCGCACAATACCACAAGCACCTCGACCAATACATTCGCCCATTTTGAAATCGGATAACCGAAGGCGAAGCTCGTTCAGACGTGTCAACGCGGGTTTCACTGTCGAAAAAAAACAAGGCCGAAACGATCCGGAGTACCAGGTTTTTCTTACATCAGTGACCAGTTCAAAAAGACTCGATTTGTTTCATTTAAGTCAATTATATTGTTGTTCCGTGAGAGCGACAAGCTGGAGCCAGACGAGGTTTACTTTCTGCCGTTCAGCGAGGAAGGGGGAGGAGCACTGCGCACTCATGGTCTAGCAAACTGCAATAATGACCATATCAGCAATGTTAATTCGTTGCCCACTTGGATCTAATGGATATACATAAAACGTTGTGGACGAAGACGTGTTCAGTGACGAATTCTTGGAATCTAAAGACTAATCGGTGCAATCAATCCACATAAAAATTACTTCACTCATGAAGTGAAGTCCCAGTTTCCTGGGGCGCTTAAGCATTAATTCAATCGATCGTCTTTCTGCTCTTCAAAATCGAAATCGTATCAACTTAATGATTCGTTATCCTAGCCGACTTGAACCACCAACAAGAACGTCACACATGCACACACAGCGATCACTTCAAGTGCGCAAGCTCATGGTGCTTGTGCACTGGCGATATCTGCATCATTCCTCCGATATTTAGACTATATTCGCAGAACATCTTCAAGATCAATTGCAATCTATGAAACTTCACTTGCCCGTTTTAAACGGTAGCAAGAAAATCGATAAGAGCGGACACATCGAAGAAGATTCGAAGTGTTGATTCCTCACAATACTTTTGATTCTAAATCACTTTATCTAATTCTTATTCGAAACAAGAGACTCTTCTAAACTAGAAATAAACCACCATCAGATTGTCTGCTATTTTCTCCATCCCTCAATGTTCCAAAAGCCGGAACATAATCATCACTGTTGTTCAATGTTAAAAGCAGACAAAATCCCCTTGACCAATCTTCCTACAGCTATAAGTTGCTGAAGAATGAGTACATAAGATGGACTATGGAACTGCACCTTGGTGTAGCTGCTTGCGTGCCTCCGTGACCCAATGAGCTTTATAAGATGACTTATCTCAAGCCTCAGTCTACCCTGTAAAACCAGTGGATAGAGGCCTGACGAAGTAACGTTTTGGTCCGCAGGGTTGGAAGCTGATTTTTTTGACATACTTGGGGTGTGCAGCAGAAGTGATAGGTCCCATACTCACCAGGATCCACTAAACGGAAAGGGATTGGCAACAATGATCCTTGACAGAACCAAGTAAGGTCTCAACTGATCAGGTGTGATAACGAGCCAAAAACGGTGGCGAGTTCCTGCTCACTACCTGCAGATCTAGGATTCGAACTTATAGCCCTTTCGGTGACAGGTGCTTGACCACTCTCAGAAAATGAGTGAAAGAATAATTGGTCCAACAGATGAACTGCAACTCAGGCATTCCCCATAGCCGTGAGGGTGGGTTCGTGTCAAAACTGAAAGCGTTGGTTGACAACTCGAACCGTTTTCTTGTATGACAGCTGAACGCCCTAAGAGTACTCGTTGTTCCAATGGTTTAGATGCCTACAAATTTCACATTGTGTCAGTCTTCGAGCTGGATAATCCGGGCCCAATGCATCGATCGGGTCGGTAGCGATAGATATGTTTCTGCTAAGTTTTTTCGTTTGACCTGTTTTCAGATCTCCTTTCTTGTTACCATGCTCCTATTGATAACATGCCCGAACTTACAACGGTTCTTTATCAAATTGTGCCGTAAACGATTTTCAACCTGGTAGCCTACATTCTCTACCTTTCCAAGTGCGCACGAACACTCAACTAAGTTAGGCGGGGAAGTCCGTCGTTGACACTGTCTGTATCCAAGTTTCATTCAAACACATCGTGGCTTCCACTTTTTTAAAGTGCGTAAACGATCTTCTTCGGAGTTGACGGAATTCCATTCCAGCCGCTTCTTACGAACGACGGCTTTTTAATATTGAACACTTATACCTACGGTTCCTTTCTTCCTTGCCCTTTGGAAATCACCGCACTTACCAGTGTCCCAATGGACCTCATTCCCTGTAATACCACCACTAGTATCGATCATGAACGCAACTATCTTATTCCATTACCGGTTGCATAAAACTTATCTCACATGGCTCTACCAACGACGTGCATTTCAAATGCTGCAAAATAAATACTCCCCAATTTTTTTCATCTACCTTACTTATTTTCATTAGGTGTGACGTACCTGTCCAGTGGGCTCTAATACAGTCGACAGTTCAACAGTCTAGATCCATCGATAACAAAAGGTACAATTTTTAAATTGATGTGCTGGAGCACTGTGGATAAATCAATGTTCAGCAACGATTTTAGGAAGATATACGGGAATGAATCGTAGATTAACATGTACTCCCCGGGTAAATTCTAGCTGATCTGTTTCATCCCAACACCCCAAAAAAACAAGAACCAATCACTAGGATTTCATGATTGTAATGCGTTACCTGAACAGTTACCAAGTCTGCTGATGAGTGTGAGCATTTACAACGGTTGATCTCGAATAGGTCTGAAGATCTCGTGTTGATAACAATTTGATATGAATGTGGAAATTACACTAACTATAGAACTCACATCGCTTTCGAAAATAGTTGGCCGCCAACATCGTAGGAGAACGATCGAAATCATCGTCCTGATCCGGAGCAACTCCGTCAGCACAATCGTAGTAAACTTGATCCACAAGATTTCCAATTGCATACAAACAGTCGATTAAACCATCAACAGACAACAAACATGGGTCCGGATCCATGGGTAAATTTCGTTTCCTTATTGACAAACGACATGGACGTCGTTCAGCGGATTCATGGACGGGCGGGTTAAATGGCAATCGAATACCCAGACTCGGTGCGAAAAGGAGAGCCGGTCTTGTAAGTAGATCAAAAAGGCGACTCGTACGTTGTGTGGTCCACAGTATCCGTTGAGGAGTAGCTGTGTGTAGCGCCACGTGACCGAGACTATGCCGCACAGACTTCCCTAGCTTCTTGTGGGTTGAGCGCAAGTGGGACAGTGATACTACGGAGTCATCTTTGTAGGTTGATGGATTGACCACGGTAACTGACTCATCGTTGCCCGGTGTACGATAAGGTGTCGATGCTACGGGACACTCAGACAGAGGAAGTCGCTTATTCGGGGAAGTCATGACCATGCCCAGGTAGAGAACGAAGTGCTGAAAAATAACAAGATCACTTGGTGCGACTAGTTACACAATAAGTGAAAGGAGGTAAACAAAGAAAACTGCATCGAATGATGCATACAAAAGAATTATATTTGTTTGAAAGATCAAACCCGCGGAAAAACAGAAGTGCTTTCAAATTCGGAATGATGCTGCAATGCGAAAAGTCTCCGCTAATGAGCATAACTTTCTCATATTGCTCAGCCGTACTGACTTCGCGAGCAAACTGGCCAGGAAGTTCACATGAGTAAAAAATGTATTATTAAGATGTGTTACTCGATTATTAACTTCTAACGAATCAGAAATAATCGGATTCGGAGACCATAATGACTGCAAGATCAGGGGTAATCGCAACAAGGTCTCTAGTTCCCGACGTAGAACGGCCGCTGAAGGTGTTAGTAGACAGGTTGCTTTAAGTCCCATCAGCATAGAATGGTGCGTGTCAATAAGATGGGAGAGGTCACCGGGCCAATCGTTCTCATTTTTTGTAGCCTGAACTACGTGCGTGACATCGGGTAGACTCCAATACTGAATGAACTGAATACGGGTCGCTTCTATACGATGCACCACGAAGTCGTGAAGTCCAGCGAATACGAAGATCATGCTGGAACGAAGCAGCAATATTTGCTGGTAAGCAATGCCGTCTAGGTTGAGGAGCCACTGAACGTTTACGAACCGCAGAGTCTCCAGAATCCATTTTACGTATTTGATCTGGTGACGAAAGAATGAGGAGAAATTAGTGATACAAAATATCTCGATACCAGAACATTACACATGATGGCGTTGCAGATGATGCCGTTGACGTCTTTTAAAAAGGGGTTCGAGCCAACAGAACTGTTTAGTTTGCACAAGACAAGTAGTAAGAAGACTAATCTTTCGCATAGAATACTTACAGCGAAGGGGCCAAGATCAACATTCACAACTACAAAGCAATCAATTTATTCTGGTTTTGTGCGGATTGCGGTCCGACTCTTCATGTTTGAAATAAAAAGATAGAGTTCTTATTCTCAAGGCGACAGACAACTTGTTATGGTTGGTGACCATTCTAGGGTTTTTGATTCCGTAAATTTTTATTTCTGCTAATTTTTTAAAAGAACCTATCCTTTCCTCAATATTTCGAGATTGACGTTATTTTAAGTATTGCGCGGTTAGATATTTTTATACGTCCGCGAAAAGATTAATCAAAAACCGTTCTGTGATTGGCTAGTCCACATATTGATCAAGGTCACCCAACAAAACTATATGAAAGATAGAGCTCACTTAAATTCCGACTTGTGTTAGTGGGTCACCAATAAATGCGCGGCAGTACTCTGTGTTCGTCTTCTCTCTTCCGCTAGCGGGCTGGGCTAGCTGTTCGTATTCCGCGCCGCTTATTGTTCCGTGTGGCTGCTCATTCAAGCAGCAGTTCCGTCCCATTCGTTGTGTGACTACGGGCTTTGAGTCTTGAGCCCGAACTTTTGTCTCCAACCTCTGCGTGTGTTCATGTCCTACTAGACCCCGAGCTTTGTGCTCCTGTGCTATCGTGCGCCGCTAGTACTTGTGTCTTGTGCTTCAATGTGTGCACAGATCAACCAAACTCGGCAACATAACACAACTATGACCTGCGTAATTCCTCATGCCCTTACTTAGTAAGTTAACTAACCATAACGAGTGTGACCACAACTTTATGTTTAACTATGTGATGGCGGTCTCGGTATCCGCCGTGCATTGTCTACAGAAAAACGGCGACGTATGCCAAGAATAAGTAAACTGAAAACTAGGGTTCGACGTTGTAAACGATTGGGCTGCTGTAGGCATTGACCGCCGGCTGTTTTTTATCACACCTAAGAGGGTAACTGGGGTTGAAGATAGTTATCATTTCCGAGGTTTACGTGGCGAGAAATCCTGCGTAACGGTTTCCGCTGAGTGCATGGCCGGTTTTGATCTAGTCCCAATGTTTGCTCGAACCTTGAGGGCTTTCTTTGGACGATAACCGCACTGAAAGTTCCGGTTGGAACTGAATTCTGCAATAATCGTTCGGAATCAGCTGTGCAGGGCGTATGGCTTTTCTGCTAGTGACCACGGGTTAGGTGCAAACAAAAGCGAGCACGGACCAAAGCATGATCTGAGTCCGCCGGTGTGGACCATCAGATAAATATACCGAGCCGCAGTCATCAGTGTGGTCCTGTATAACTCGACATTAAAGAAACGGAAGCTAATGAGATTTTTCCATGAATGCTGGAGATGTTCGGGCGAGTGATATTTCACGGCTTCGCATATTGCAAGAACTTTCCTTGGGGGACCCTAACCGAGGCTTTTGACACAAGAGTCTGACTAACAAGACAGGGAGCAATGAGCCAGGACGAGAGCAGTAGCCCACAGATCGCTCCCCATGCTACAATGAGCAGCGCAGTTCTGGTGTGACAACTGGTGGAAAATGGGATTTGTTTTATCTATGTAATTCGGATACGGCTAGGGAGTCCTGCCGCTAAACAAAAATCTATGTACGGATGTCGTGACATCGGAACTACGGTGCTAAAACGAAAACAACGCAAAAGAAACAGGAGAGAAATTTCTGGATCCTCCCTCAGCATGACACAGTCGTCGGGAAATTCGACGTCTGCAACTTCAGAATTGTGACCAAGTTATTACTCGAAAGTCCATGAATGCTTGAGTCATCCAGTGAACAGTCGAGTAACGGATGCTCACAGGCGAACCACGGGACTGGAATGAGCAATCGGTGAAGAAGTGTATGAAAGAGCTGGCATGTATTACCTATATATATGTACACACTTTGTATATATATGCATGATATATATCTTGTACATACAACATATATGCTCAGGCTAATTGAGTTGCAGACATGTCCTACATGTTTGGACAGATAATGTTATGGAAGAAACGTCTGCGAAAATGCCCATTTCCAATCTTGCCGGATTATGAGTAAAAGTTACACTTGGCCTCTGTGTGACCCGAGGAAAGTAACCGCTGGATCAACGTCCTTTTCACCTGTCTTTGAAATCAACTCAGAGAAAAATTCATGTACGAAACAACTTATCAAACTATTAGCTATACTACAAAACGTTTTTCAACGAACTGTTAAAAACACTGCGCACCAAAATCCAGTGATTTTGTTGAATGATAAAAGTTACGAGCAAGTGACAGAGAGCAGCAACGCAGTCGTTTACCTGGAGTAAGAAAGAAAACACGGCGTTGTATATGTTTAGAACCTCTTCGTTCAGGATGATTGTGGCCGGCCATTCTGCGCTGAAGTACAAACGAACGCGTTGAAAATGGTCAAACAAACTACCAGTAGTTTCATGTGTTTGGACGACTAACGATTCCGGCGTTGGTTGAAACGAAAACATATGGCGCACTGACCTTAAGAACGCAGGTACTGTCCCATGCTCGAACTAGTTTCGCAGTTGCAATGTCAAACCAACATAATCCCGGTACCACGGTTCCGAAGATCGAACACACTGAAAAAGATCGCGGGCAAAATCATTTAGTCGATCACCAGCTCCGAATAGGTAAACTGAACCAACAGCAGCTGACGCTATTCCCAAATATTGAAATCCGGGTGTAAAGACAGGAGGAGATGAAAGAAGCACCGATACCAAGCACCGATTTGCCGCATCACAACGCGAGTGGATGAAAGAATATAATCCAGCCTGAATCGAATTCATCAACTGAGAATTGTACAGTCCAGGACTACTGATCACGTGTTGCGTTTGTTCTTCATTGTAGCTACCCGAGTGGATAAGATCACGATGAAACACCATGAAGTCATCGTCGTCAGGGTAAGAATGGACGGTTTGAGACGAAAGGGTACCGATCCCGGGAAGTTCAGTCATAGGTGAAGCTGACGAGACGGACGTTGAGGAAATGTTGATTATGTTGAAGACGTCTTCGGATTTTACCAAGACACTGCGCAAGATTTGATTATCATTAGTTCGGTTAGCGAGAGCAACCAGCATACATAGTGCTTTTATACTGCGTAATAATTGGGACAATACGGGATGAAGAAATTGTGGTATTCGTGAAAGACTGGAAGGATCTGTGCCATACCATGTAAATGCCTGTGACCAGTAACTGGGGTGGGTTGGTTCTATCTGGACCTCTGGATCCGCAAATAAGCTGCACAAATATTCTGGCACGGAGGCAGCCCCGGACAACAAGTAAACAGTGGTGTGGAGAAACGGTTGGAATGTTTCCAGAAATAGGGCTTGCAACATATTCAGAAACATCCTGTCATTCGTGCATACATCAAACGTGGTCACAACATAATGAATCACGTCCAGTATTTGAACCTGAACAGAAGAAGAGCGGAGTTGATCGAAACGACCAGCGGTAACTCGCATGACAAGGCCAGCTAGTATCCCAGTCCGACGATTCCATGGTAAGAGACGAGCATACAAGTTTGCCAAGGTAAAACAAGAAGGACCACGAGATTGATCTTGTAGCTCGAGAAGAAAATGGTCCAGCTGACTCAAGTACGTGTTGATACCGTTGGCAAAAGCCAAGACGCAAGGGTGAAACAAACTAAAACTGTCACCAAAAACGAAATCAACCAATGTTCGAAGCAACAATCCATGGGTCGCTGAACGGGCAAATTGGGCCAGCAGAGAGTCTAAGGCCTCAATGGAAATTGTTGCTAAATTGGCTCGATCTCCGAGCACGAAGCGATTGTTTAAAACTTTATCTGAATCGACTATGGTGCGAAAAACATACGAAGTACGTCCACCGAGAAGAGCCCAGATCACCTCCCGGATTATTTGATATTCCGTTAGTTCATTTCGTACATCTGCAGCATCACGGGCATCCAGACAAGTGTTTCTGAAGCAATCTGCAGTGGAGGAATTTCGACGCCACCAATATTCCGGTTGAGTTTCAGCAATCACCAGATTCTTCAACAAAGAGCACACCTTTAGATTTGCTTTGGACTCAAATTGGACATAGTCCCAGTGTCGAGGAAAAACTCCCTTACGTTCCTCAGCAGAGGGGCCTGAATGAAAAACAACGGGTAATGCGAAATAGGTATCGTGAGACAGTAATCGCTAAGAATGAGATGACCATTTTAGTCAAACACGAAGTCACATAAAGGGACTGAAATATTAACACTTTTGATGCGCTTTTCTACTTATGCAATGATGCATCCAAAATCCAGGATAGTGATGGTGGCAAGAATTCGAGGCCTGGAGAACGAATACTAATGCATGGCACTCTAGAGCTGAACAAATACTGCACGATTTTTAGGAAAGAAAAGTCTAAATGGTGCGGAAACAGATCGACGGGCTACATTAAAAACATGGAAAATGTATGACAAAGGCGCGCCTGAAACAAGGTAGAAAGGGCGTACTCTAAGACGTATGGAATGAACAGTCCATTAATTTCATAATGTCTATTCCCAATTTGATCACTGCATTTAGTTTAGAAAGTTATTTTTCACTTATCATCTCTAAATCCTGCCTACTCAAAGTAACGACCGTCATTCATGGGATGAACGGCAAAGGTGACGATTTTCCACGGATAACAGCAAATAAACTGTTTTTTATTGCACGCTGAAGTGAGCCGTAGATAAACAAAAGCACGTTTTATAAGAGAACATGAAAGGAGAGGATCCGCAACGGAATCGAGCAACTCCAGATATATTACCGGGCGGTGGTGTCGGATAATAGATGATATGCCTGAATGCCGCATCAGTGGTATTCCTGGATTCAAAATCGCTCTCCGGATCGTTGTCCAGCCTATTACTTTGAAGCTGATCCTCCATATTTCCCGTTATTTTACTCTACTAAGCAGACTTTGCTATGAAGTGTCAACCAAAACCAGCTTAGTTCACTTCTTAGGACAATTAGCCATCAAAGTCCTCTAGAATTGGTTGATACTTCACAATGATCTATTCAAAGAGGAAAGAAAACAAAATCGACCCCAAGACAGCAAGCTGAACAATCATAAAGAAAAAGGCTTTTATACCAGTTTGCCATATTAGCAGGTGGTCATCGTGACCGATCTTCAAACCATTATCTGTCTCAGAAAATAGCATACAACGAGACTCATTGTGTGGGCATGCGCGAAACATGGCAAAATGACACCAATCCATACACACTAAGCACCCCATTCAAAGATTGGACCCTAAAGCCTGTCCAAAATCTGAAGCGAAACGTCGAATCTCTGGGAGAATTCACCTGACATATCCAACTAACATTAGGAAAATAACGGTGTTCAAACATCGAAAGATCTCACATATCTTTTACTCTCAGCTACCGTCTTTCGGACCTGAATAGCAGAACTGACTTTACTGCTGTCGTGTGCACTCGAATTCTAATCGATAAGCGGATGATGTCACCTCGACAACACAGATGCCTCAAGCTGGTGAATGCCAATCGAGCCTCCTGTATATTCCGAAGCTACTTTATCCAATATACGACCGCTTGGTGTGGTCCAACTGTCCAAATATCTGAAGCGATCTCCTTCACTCAATTCTTCTTTTGAACAAACAAAGTTCGATTTCGTGCCGATCCAGTTCTGCTACATTCTACTTTGAGGGTGCAAACCGCATCCCAAACGTAGCTACACTATCGTCTAGCCGATCGTTAAACATTAACGACACTGTCTTCATGTGAGGATAGGATTATCTTTATAACCCTTTTTAATAAAATTGAGAAAAGAAAAAAGGAGAATCCTACTGGACACCACTGTCGTAGTGCCTACCGTCCTAACATTTTTTTCTCTTTTAACATTCCTGATTGATCACATAAGTTTGTTGAATAAAACCTGCATTTGACTCTCACCTCTGAATTCGGACGTTGCGAAACTACTCTAAATCCCTACAATTTACTCAACAAATAATGGATTGGGCCCTATGTCCCGAAGGTTTCGATGGCGAGCTGGATTCGCTGGCAGCAGCAAAGTAGTGAGTTTATTGGTTGGACACGTTTGCTCATTTCTTGGATAGTATCGAATCACTGCAACTTGGCAAAGTGAGAACACTGACTAACTTTGTAACTCCCAGCGTTTAAGATTTATCTGGGTTCCGCCGCTTACGAATCTGCTATAGACACCCTCACGAAGCCGTATATCAAACCGAAGAGCGAGATTATTACTCGACACATTAATCACACGCATACCACAGACTAGTGAAAATCTGGATCACTTGACGCAGCAGCTTAAATCGCTGGCCTAGGACTGTAATTTCAAATCGGTAACGGCAGAGGAAAATCAAGATGTCACTACAGGGCTTGCATCGCAGATGATACGTCAGTCTGCCGGAAAAACTTTCCCTTGACCTGAGAACGGCCTTTAAGCGGGCACGGCCTTCGAAATGGCTCAATCCCAGTCAATCTTACCGACCAGAAGCCACCTACAGTTTTAACATCAATTCTTTCGGGTCGGGGCCGGCAACTCACAGTTCAAATTCTGCAATGAAGAACATCGGCACTTACTCAGCTGTTAATTTAGGCTCCAGGAAGTTTCTTGTTCTTTGCAGATAAGCAAGATTAGTGTGCACTGCACGTGACGCTGTCTGCAAAGCGTGGCAAAAAGTACCATTGTTTGAAGGTTTGACGGTCCTCTAAAAAGTGTCACCAGTTGGGAACTGTTTGCCATCAATAACGCCGCAGCACTTAGGGCAGAGCCATCAGCAACTGGGTACGTCCCTGGGTTGCAGATAAGGGAACAGCCGCCATCCAGGTGGTTAGTCATGAATAAGGTAGGGTCAAGCTTACCGAAAAAGTGGCCGCGGGCCAGCAGCGGCAGTATCGAGGGCGTGGTGGGTTTTTACCTGGCACGCAATCTCCCTGAAAAATGCCATAAGAGCCCGTTGGTGGCACCGTGACGTGGCGAACGTGGCCCGCCAACCAAAAATAGCTATTGCCCCTTGTGTTTCACTGACCCGCCAAGGTTTTCTGGAAGAGACGTATAAACCGATCAACTGGCCACCGGCTCGTCTGTAATGATTTTGCTGCTTTGCAGAAAGCGTTTGATTGTGCAAAGGGAAAAGGTGCACCGTTGAATATGGACTGGGTGACCGAACAGTACAACGGGGCAACACCCATTCAACCATGGATATGACAGGTCTCCGCATGAACGTTTCTGGTTGTTCTCTCGACTGCAAAAGAGACCTTCGACTGCACACAACTGTTTGTTTATTTGCGAATCCGTATTATTCTTTTTTCCACCCTCTTTCCCTACTTTTCCGGATTTGCAGTCGGTTATGCTAGTGAAAGTCGCTAGAATAAGTCCTGTTCATGTCCTCTCAGGTTATTCCTCAGCTAGCATTCAAAACGCACCGAACCCGCTTCCACCGGTCGATGCACTTTTTCGTCCTCGATGCCCCTTCAAACAAGTAATCGTTAATGTGCGAACACAGGTGCGTGTAGGTCAACAGGGGGTGTTTAGCCCGTTCACCAGAGACCCCAGACATCGTTTTATGCTGCATTTAAGATACTAGCAGTCAAGACTCCAGCTCTGTCATCCAACTGATATCCCTATCTAGTTCTTCCGTGAAATTTTATCTGACTCCTCTTGGGGTCTCTGAGGATGTGGCATCTGGTGTTATTCTCAGTGAAAGGGCTGGGGCTCCGCTGCTTGACTAGATCCCAGTCGACAGCCGGCTATGCGCAGTGAAACTCAAAGGTTCGTGCAAAGTAAGCAGCTGTCCCTCTGATAGGTGTAACTTGTTTGTTGTCAGCGTACGCGCAAACAGACTGCAGTCAAGAGCACTTTCTATCAAAAGCTGCACGACCTCTTACGCACAGCAAGGCGTGGTGATATCGTGATTTTGACAGGGGTCATGAATGTTGGACTGGATCCGATTCTAGGAAGCACCTTTGGCCACGATTCCTGACGTTCTGAAAACGGAGAACGGTTGTAGGCTTTGTGCTTGCTACTCCGAGCTTCAGACGTTCCAATCGCCGGTACGCCACCTGGCGTCCTTCCGCCTCGAGTCAGAGGTGCACCCAAATTGACCATATCGCTGCCAGCTACAAATGGCGGGGCTGTCTACAAGACTGCCGGTCGTACCGCAGCACTCCCTCGACTCCGACCACGCGTTAGTATGCACTAAGCTGTCCATGTGCCTTAGTGAGCGCTCCAAACGCACGCTGCAGCGTCGGTCAGATTGCGACGAGCTATCCGATCCGACTCGCTTATTAGTATTCCGAAGCACACTTGATAAGAGGCTAGGATTGTACCAACCTCAAAACATCAATGAACACCAATCGCTTATCAAGAATGGCTTGCACTGTGCTGGCTCAGTTGGTTGTTGCCTGGCCCGTCGCGACGTGCCACCCTTGACTTTTGCTGAGTCTCTGTGCCTTCTTGACTCATACCAGTTCATCTCGGCTAGTAGCGAGTATAATGAAGTACGGCTCGTAACGAGACTTGGGCTCAATGCAAGCCTGCGTAGGGATCGCAAGGCCTAGTGGTTTCAATAATCCGCTGTAGGAAATTCCCGCAAGCTGTTTCACCTCATCCGACTCACCAGTAGGAAAGCATTAGGTGTGGGCGGAACGATCTGGGAAGCTGAAGCTTGCCTATCCGCAACCTGCTGCTGATAGGCAAGCTTCAGCTTCACCTGGGCGGAGCACTTCCAGGCATAATTTAGCTGGCGCTCCGCGTCAGCGCCTCCAGCAGCTATTCTGGCAAGCGTCCGGTGATCTATTACAACAGGTCCAGCAACTGGGGCGGAGAATCTCAAAGAAATCTGAGCATTAGGACGTCATGAAGCGCCGGCCTCCGAAGGGCTTTCTCCAGTTCAATTGAAAGATGGGGGAATAGCACCAGTTGAAGAACTTCAAGTTCTGTCCTCGAAGATCTGGTACTCCAAAGCCCTTTCCTCGTCAAAGGAGTCGATCGTTGTTCCCATCCTTAAAAGGAGATTGCGCTAACCACCGGAGTATTAGCCTAATCCCGATAGCGTCGAAGCTGTTTCCGTTCGTCGTTCTTCGCAGGTTGTATAACAAACGTGATAGACAAGCTTGTGAGGAAGAGGCTGGGTTTCGTGCTAGTCGTAGGTGCGTCGACCAAATCTTCACTCTCCGACAACTGCTAGAGCACCGTTTTACATTTCAAAGATCAATGACCATCGTACTCTCGGACATTCGCACAGCCCTTGACTCTGTTGATAGGTCAACATTATGGCACTGTTTGGTGTGAAATGGAGTATTTAAGAAGTGTGTCGGCCCGCAAAGAGTTGCACCGTCATATCTCAGATCTGGTTAGGGCATATAGCCAGCTTTTGCCACTTTTCTTCGTCCCCAGTGGCATACGATAAGAGTGCCCTACATTCTCATTTTAATTCAACTTTGTTATGGAGGATGTTCTACAGAACGCTTTATCTGGTCTTTAGACGGTGTTGAACTCTTCCCAGGGAACGAAGATTTTGACTTAGAATATGCCGAGGATATCGCCTTGCACAGGCACAGGCCATTCAACGCACGTTAGACCGTTTGATGATCAAGGTCTCTAAGTACGGTATGTGCTTCGCACCTCCGAAATGCAAGGTACTTCTCCAAGACTGGCAGGAGCCTGTCTGCACACCCTTTGTGCTGATCGGCTACAGGTAGTCAATAGCTTCAGGTACCTCGAAAGCCTGAGCGAACCTGGCGGCGTTGGGGAGGAATCACATCACGAATTGCAAAACCCAGAGCAACTTTCGCAAACCTATGATATGTGGCGCCGCCATGACATTCGTCTTTCCCTCACGGGGTGCACAATGTCACAGTTTGCAGCGTTCCACTTTACGACTGTGGGACTTGGCCTATCCGCGTTGAAGATGCTTAGTGACTTTCTGTTTTCAACCACCGATTTCTCTGAAACATCGCTCGTGACTGGTGGGAACATCGGGTGAGCAGAGATGAAGTGCATCGTCGTGTGTTGAGCACAGACAGCCATCCTCTGACTGAGATAATTGCTTTATATCGCCTTCGGTGGCTTGGACGCGTATTGCACATGTCTGCCTATAGTCTACCTTTCCGTGCCCTTTGCATGTGCTGGGCAAGGCTGGAAAAAGCGAAATGGTGTTTAGGCTACAACTTTGGACGGAGGTATGAAATTAGCTTCGTCTTCGCCCTCCATCGGTGTTTACCGCCTTCGTGGTTGGGGCCCAAGAGACGAGGATTGTTGCTGGGTGGAGACGCTGCGAGCTATGGCTCAGAACCGAAATTAGCGACGGGAATGCTGTATGGCCTGTCTTTAGAACTCGCTCGCCTTAGAAACACTGAAAACGTTCAGAAAAACACAAAATGCCTACGGTGAAAACAAAATAAAACTTCGTTTGTTATGGTTCAGCAGAACTTTTATTCTCCTTAGTGTTTACCTTCTGTGAAACTCCATCCACATGTTGGCACGCTGTCAGTTTCCCAGGCGGTATGCAATATATACATATACATATATGTACATATACATTTATACACATACATGAGTAACGGATTGTTCGCTGAGCTGGGCAATTTAATTGCAAACATTTCATCACCAGCCGAGCTGACTTTGTCAGTGCTATGATGTGGCGAGCGCCTGGTTGCCACCGTCCGCTTAAATGGGTCACCTAGTCTTGTAGTCGGTGTTGATCGGCTGCTCTTGGTGAGGTGGTAGGGTAAAGATTTTACGCAGTTGCTCTATTCACCTTCCTCTATTGTTAACATGTGGGCGGAACCACCGTCCGTTTCGACTGGCCCTTCGGTAGGATCGATAAGTATACGTGGTCCAGGTCGACGTGTCTGCTTGTCGATCTTTCCGAGGAGTGCCAACCTTCGAGAAATTCCCTTGAATGCTTTCTTCTACCCTGGGTGACAATCCCCAAGTTTTTCCAAGTTGAACTCGTGACTTTCTCGGTCTTCGTGAACTGAGATGAGAGAGTTGATCGTACCGTTTTGTTGTCAATTGGTACTCATGGATACGTGTTCTGAGTTTATTCCCGGTTTGTCCAGCGTACTGTTTATCAGTCTTGGCAGTCGATTTGATAGACAACGTTAGCCCGATTCTTGCAAACTATCAGTTTCTTGGTCTTCGACAGAACCTTTCGTAGGGTTCTTGTTGGCTTGTGCTCCACTTCAATTCCATGGGGCTTGAGTAAATTTATTGTCATTTCAGAGATATGCTTGATGTACGGCAGTACGGTTCGTGTTTTGGTCCGTTCGGCGATCGTCTCTCGGTACTGCCTTTGTTGGTGCCTCGTCTGGTGAAGCTTCCTATGTACCCGTTATGCAGAGACTTTTGAGGCATATGTTCTTCCTCTTGTTTTCTTCGCTCCGCAGTGCTGCAATGGAATTGTGCCCTTTTGAAAAGTGTCTTGATGCAGCTTCTCTTGTGGCAGCAGCGATGGTTGTTTTCAAATTCTAAGTTCGGATCTGTGTTTTCGCGGTATACCGATGTTTCCAATATGCCTGTATTTGTTCGCGTGACGAGCACGTCTATGAACGTTAGAACGCTGTCATGTTCTGGCTCCATAGTGAACTTGATTTCCTTGAAAACTCCGTTGATGACAATGAAAGTTCGTTGTCGTTCAGATCGTTTAATGATTACAAATGTATCGTCAACATAGCGCGGCCACAGTTTGGCATGGTCTTATCCAGTTTCTACACCACTGCTTCTGCAATGAACTCAGATATAAGTGAGCCTACTATTGCAACCCGCACTTTTTGTAAAACCCACAAGTCTCGCGTGCAGCCGCAGATGACTTCAACAACAAAGTCAAGATGAAAGACCTGTTCAACACCGCTCACAAGCGAACAATCATGAGACTGCACCTTGACGTGATGTGACGGCTTTCGTGCCTCCATTGCCCAGCGAGCTATACGGGATGGCTTATCTCAAACCGGAGATCCAATCATGCCTGAAAGGTCAGTGGGTAGAGGCCTGACAAAGTAGTCTCCTGGTCCTCCTAGTCGGGGTTGATCCGAGTTAGCAGCTCAGTCAAAAAACGAGCGGAAGAATAACTGATCCAAGTAGATGGGCTTCCACTTAGCTATACCCCGCTGCCTTGCGGTTGGATTCTTGTCAAAACCGAAGGCTTCGCTTGAGAACCCTAATCGTTCTTCTGCTTAGCGACTGGACTCCCTAGCAGTACCCGTCAATCAATCCCCATGAGTTACACGTCTACAAAAAAATTCCATACTACATCGGTCGTCGCGCAGGATAACCAGGACCGCGCTGTCCATTGCGTCGAGCGAGGTGGATAGTGATAAGTATGTTACTGCTCAGAGTTCCCTATATTTTATTCAACCCGTCTCTTCTGTCTCCAACCGAATCTCTTGCCTCTCTGCCTACCCATAGTGTCCCAACTGATAGCGCGCCCGATGCTCGCAACGGCTCATTGTCAAGTAGTGTAGTAGGTGGTTTTCAGTCTGTTAGCTCACATTTTCTCAAGTCTCGTCAGCCTCTAAATCTCGGTCCCTTCATTGTGCGCACTTTAGTGCATGCTGGCCAACTGGCGTGTTTATCTCTGACAGTGGACTCACTTTTGATTGATGTCTGCTGCGACAGTGAAACACGAATTCAGGATTCCAGCAGAGTAATTCAACTAACTACGCCAGACTTCTCGTAAAGGTATTTCCTACACACTTCGGGAGACGAACCAGCTGGAGCTGTGGCTCAACGTGGTGTAGGAATAGTTTTGAGTGAGAAGGCTGAAGCAGCCCTTTTAGACTGGATCCCAGTCAACAGTCGCTTGTACGCCGTGAGACTTCAGGGATCAGTCAGCGTCCGGAAGGATAGAAGCGTTAAGCACAGTTTATCTGTCATCTCGGCATACACTCCAACAGATTGTAGCACTGAAATGCAGAAAGACGAATTTTAGGATAACCTCGTCACTCTTGTTCGGAAGGGCAAACGCTCTGACATTGTAGTAATAGCAGTTGGGAAATTGAGTCCATCGGAGTCCTGTTTGGGTGGGCGATGCGCCTTGCCTGCTTAGCGAACAGATAATGGGGGAAGACTTCTCCAGTTTTGTGCAGAAAATCCGACAACCTGTCTAGTACGAATTTCCGACACAGTTCGCGTCGCACGACGACATGGCGCCTTAACTCCACAGGTAGTCTGAGTCACACCGACCATATCGCAGTAGGCTACCGTTGGCGCAGTTCTTTAGATCATACTGGACCACGTACGTCGAATCGAACCATGCGTTAGTTCTAATGCGATTTTTTTGGTCGGCATATAGTAAATTAGATCTACGGACCACATATTAACAAACACCAGCAAGAGAAAGCGAGAAATTCATGGCTAGTGAAACTTGTGGTAATTACCATCAGTTCTGCCGCATACCCCTTGGCATTACGAACGGTGTTGCCTGCTTCCAGCGAGCAACTGATAAAATGATTCACGACGAGAACTTTCAGATAACCTTTGCTTATTTGGACAACATAACGGTATGCGGGGTTACGGAAGAGCATGATTAATTTGAAAAGTTTTACGAGGCTGCTCGGAAGTATAATCTGAAGTTTAACATCTGATCCTGAATAATACGGTTCTGGGGTTTCGAAACTTCAGGCAAAAATGTATGGCCCGATCTTGGTACACTTAAACCCTTGGGTAACCTACCCATGACCACCGACATGGAATTGCAACAACCTATTTTGAGGCTGTTTACCTACTGTCCATAGTGGATCTCACATTTACTTCACAAAATCCACCCGCTTGTCGGGAACCATTGTTTTTGTCTCCTTCGGTCGTTTGTGAATAGCTGAAGGCAACCAGGGAAAAATTACAAGATCTATTACATCTGTTGGCGAATCTGAACCTCTCCCTGGAGAGACTGATGCTTTTGACATTGATAACGTTGCCACTCTGACAGAACGGACGACCTGGTGCATGCTTTTCTCGGACTCTACGATCCAGTGAGCGGCACCACTCAACGATTAAGAAAAAAGCTCATGCTACTGTCGACCCGATTAGGGAATGATATACCTATCTCATCAGTCCTAGATTTACCATCATCACCGATGTACTAAGTCCACCACCTCGTGCATTAAAATCACCTGCTACCACCACAATATCAGAGGGTTTGCTCTTCCGAACAAAAGTGACGAGGCCAGCATAAAACTTCCAACGCCGCGTTGAGCCACAGCTCCAGCTGGTTCGTCTCCCGAAGTGTGTAGGAAATACCTTTACGAGAAGTCTGGCGTAGTTAGTTGAATTACTCTGCTGGAATCCTGAATTCGTGTTTCACTGTCGCAGCAGACATCAATCAAAAGTGAGTCCACTGTCAGAGATAAACACGCCAGTTGGCCAGCATGCACTAAAGTGCGCACAATGAAGGGACCGAGATTTAGAGGCTGACGAGACTTGAGAAAATGTGAGCTAACAGACTGAAAACCACCTACTACACTACTTGACAATGAGCCGTTGCGAGCATCGGGCGCGCTATCAGTTGGGACACTATGGGTAGGCAGAGAGGCAAGAGATTCGGTTGGAGACAGAAGAGACGGGTTGAATAAAATATAGGGAACTCTGAGCAGTAACATACTTATCACTATCCACCTCGCTCGGCGCAATGGACAGCGCGGTCCTGGTTATCCTGCGCGACGACCGATGTAGTATGGAATTTTTTTTGTAGACGTGTAACTCATGGGGATTGATGGACGGGTACTGCTAGGGAGTCCAGTCGCTAAGCAGAAGAACGATTAGGGTTCTCAAGCGAAGCCTTCGGTTTTGACAAGAATCCAACCGCAAGGCAGCGGGGTATAGCTAAGTGGAAGCCCATCTACTTGGATCAGTTATTCTTCCGCTCGTTTTTTGACTGAGCTGCTAACTCAGATCAACTCCGACTAGGAGGACCAGGAGACTACTTTGTCAGGCCTCTACCCACTGACCTTTCAGGCATGATTGGATCTCCGGTTTGAGATAAGCCATCCCGTATAGCTCGCTGGGCAGTGGAGGCACGAAAGCCGTCACACCACGTCAAGGTGTACAATTTCCGCGTGAAGAGAATCACATAGAAACCTCTGACTAGAATTCGCTTCGGCGACTATCGTCCAGGATAACCTGTGGGGGACGGAACATCAAGAACAGCGAGCTCCTACCAGGGATGTGGACCCGATTAATTTAAGCCACCGGTGGCTGAAGGCAATGTGGCCAATGAGTTCAACGCTGTGAAGGCGAATGAGCGGGTAAGGTGGGCCCATGTCCCATATAAATTTCCACATTTGTCGGAAACCGTACAGTCGTACGAAATTAAGATGAGACGGTCACTGCTGTTAGTGAATGTTCACCTAGTCCCGAGCCAGAGACTTTTCCCGTGACCATAGCACGTTTTACTGTAGCGGAAGTGACTCTTTCTACGTTGCCATCTGAACAGCCGCCTGTTTCGACTGCGTCCGTACAATGGAAAATATAGTTCGTGACCAGACCGGGTGGCTCCAAAGCATAACTTCAGGTGCGCCCGTTGAACGGAGTCATACATCGATCTCAGTAAGTCATTTCGGATTGAGCATCATGCCGGCTGTTAGACGCTGCCATTCGCGGCATCGATGGAGATAAGTTTCATTGGATCCAGGTTATGGCCTCTTACTAGGTGAAACATCAAGGTTACAATGGAGGGGGTTGCAAGAACTGAGATCCGGGAGATAGCCGACATATACTCAGTGTCAGACTATATGGGCGATAGAGAACTAAGTCAAAGACCGACCCCCATGAGTTGCTAAACATGCGAACACGGAGCTGGTCGAACAACCGCTAAATATCCCGGTCTACACTTAGAAGCCATCGGTAACGTATCCAGCTGACGTCAAATATTATGGTCTTCCCAATCAAACAGTGACCACCAAAAGCCCAATGACAAAACTGGTCCAGGAAATCACAAGGGTCGTCATCAGAAGCCCGATAACAGTTGACACTCATAAAACCGTAACTTTACCATACCAAAGGAGACCAATAAAAACGCATAACCTCGATCTACTTTTACAGGGCCGGGACTGGGTCGCCAATTTTACCACTGGCAAACGGTAGATTGACATCCCCTAACTGGATGGGCCCTGAAGAGAAATGCCACCTATCCGCCAATATAAAATGGAACCAATCGTTGCTGACTCGATGACTGCATTCAGCTACTAACGTTGAAAAAATACCCGAGCAATGGATGGCTACGATAAGTAACTTAACACTGAACAAGTGAGCTACTCAAGCCATGTGGACATCGACGGTGGACACTCACCAACGAACTCAACTTCGGGACTCATCTGCAGTAGTCAAATTATAGCCCAGAAGGACGATCGGGCAACGACAACTCCGAAACAAATACGACACCGACTGGTGGTCAGCCGTAACGTATATTCACTTATATTCGCCACGCAAACAAGGTCAAGACGCGGAAAAGCCAAAGATGTTTTACTTGTTTTTGAGGACACGAATGCCATATGTCGCTATAAAGTGCCGGGAAGGTGCTTCTTCGGAGGGTGTAAATGCTAAGATCTGCAAGGTAGGGAAGAAAAGACCTCGTAAGGCAAGAGTCGAAGCGACACACTAGAGAGCAGCCCAGGAAATCTCACACCGAAGTTTCACAACCCACAGAGGCATCCAAAGCTTTGCCTTTAACAAGTCCAAACACTTACAATTGTTTAGTATGCGTTCTCCACAAAGATTCTGAATCTTCGGGTTAAAAAATCATCTAGGTCAACAGAACGAAGATTCGAGCCAACGGCAAAATGCTAGAAACGCATTGTATACATCCTGGCATCGAAATAGCACTGGTACCCCAATACATGTTAGAGGAGGCCATAGGAGAAATGCCTGAGAAGTCCAGGTAAGTTGAAGGCAAAAACAACTCGAAAGCGCGGCAAAGTCGGGAACGCACCACCCCGTGCGCGACAAAACAAATAAAGCGATAGTCACACGCAGTACTGTTTGATAGTCGCTAAGACTGGGCTAATCGTAGCAAATTATTGGAAGACGATAAAACGTGGATAAGCAGTTCTTATAGGTGGCCTGCGTTGATGATTCCCTGAAAGGTGTACTGCGATACATTTGCTTGAATCGCGGATTTAGGTATGTAAAGGCTTACACCAGTGGCGCCCCCATCTCCGCTTTACTGGCTGTCATGGCTATCTGCTCAAACACGGTTGGGGTCGTTATCGATGACCTTTTAATAGTAATATGACTGAGGGTGACGTCAGTTGGCAGCTAATCCATCCCAGGGGTTTCCCTGGGACGTGTCGCCTTACAAGAACGGTGAAGAGATAGGTTCATCCTTCCACAATTCCTCATTTTTCTTCCTAAATGCCGGAATAGATCGTTCCCATCTTTTTCGCAATTCGGGCCAAGGGCACGCAACACAAAATGACTAACATCAATGCAAAAACAATCGCTTGTTTCACTTATTATTCGGCAAGCTGTATATGATGTAATAGAGAGTTGGCTCTGCAAAAAAGGGAGACTTCACGAGGCTCGTGAGATTGATTATTGCGCTCGTTGTTATGTTTACTGTGCATTGGGACATAAGATTAATGTGTACGATGACCGGAACGAAGCGGTGGATGTTTGAAATCAATTCGTAAGAGGTTCAACTTATATCTTTCTGAAGAAGCGAAACATGGTCCATGAAGTACTTCATGTTCCGCGCACTCGGTCAACATTGGTGCTGCCTGGCGTCAATGTCGTACTGGCAGATGCGATAAATAACTTGATTTTTGGCGGGCTTTTTTTTGCTATTCTATGAAAGTTAACGAGAGTGGACTGGTTAGGTCACCCTTCCACGATATTCTGCCCACCGAAGGTGGTGTTAGCAGCATAAAAGTAAACAGAACCATGGAAGAAGGGTCTCTAAATATTGCCGTATTGCAGCAGGCGGCAGATCGAAGATTTGCGCAGTGTAAATCTTCTGGACAAGTCCTGCTGGATAACGATTTTTTCTGCTAGCTCCATGCCCGTGGGTTTTCTTCAAAATTTCAAATAATATGCATTGATCAAAAATCAGCGTACAATTCTTCGCGCAGAAAAACAGCGCTAGCATGGCATCAAATAGCTCCTAGGCAGAATACCGCTTTGCCTGTCACGGTGCCGAGTGCAACCCATTTTGACGCACACTCGGCACTCCGATTTATTGCCATTACCCCGCTCTGTGTAATGTACCCTAGACTCCACCTCTGACTGGCACCCACAAATTCAAGGCAAGGTTAATTGCATTTCCTAAATAGTTCTCATCAACGGTCCTATCATGGGTCATATTCTCAGCACAAAAATGACGATCGCCATGGATGTTTCAAACATAGCCGGATGGCTTTCGACCCCTGGCACTCTCGCCACCACTTCAGACTAACCAGGCGCATGATGGCACTCTGTACGGTGAAACTTTTGCGATATACCTTTCGAATCTTTACTTCCGGCACTTGTTTAACGGCCTAGAATACTGCTTAAGTGCGGATAACGCCCTGATGCTTCTTGCACTCATCGGCAACTTGGTTCTTTGGCCCCAAGAGAAGTTCGTCGCTTGAACTGCATCTTCCGGTTATCGACAGAACATAAAACGGTTTGTTTTTAAACGCGGATCTCGTATTACGTTCCCTGTCCATAACCGTTGTGACCACCTCTGCGTCACTCCTACTCGGCCCTGTACGATAACCAATATACTCAACCGGTAAAAAGAAAAGACGGTCGGATGCGGTAGAAGATTACGTATATTTTAGTAGAAGCGTGCGGGTGGAGTGTGTGTGAGTAGCGTGCAAACTTCTATCGCACTGGGTGGTCAACGTTCGGTGAAACGAGCGATCTAGGGGGGATTCATGTTGTGCTGCAAGACATCAATTACGTCTACGGGGAGTTCTCTGCTGACCGTGGAGCGATACCATGCCTGAGAGCAAGCAATTCGCGTTCATACTTTTACTTTTAAAAGCTGACAAAATTCAAACACTCCGTCCTTATCTATTTGATTTTCTTTAATCTTGCTACCTGCGGAACGCGTCATTGCATTGTTACTGGCACAACTTTTGTTTGATTTGCCAACTGACAACCACCGCTCTCTTATTAGCACGGATTACCGTAAGGCAGTTTTTGATCTCCTCGTCCGGATGCTCACGCGTCTCGCAAACCGGCTTCCACCACAGTATAATATATAATAATCTCTGAAATCGCGCTATAGACCAAGCAGCGTGCAAAACAAAAGCAAGACGAACGGGTAACCGGCATTCCGCATAACACCGGAACTAGAATATCGGACAATCCGTATCCTAAAGAGGGTTGAAAAAAGGTAAATTAAATCGGGAACAAGAAGGTACTTCTACAAATAAGGTCATAAGGTCAAAAGGTCAAAGAATCCGTTAAGAATGTTTACACATTCTGTGATAGTTAGTTATAATAATAATAATAAAAATACTGCATATTTCTCGATTTGCGACAGGCATGCGCATAGCAAGATCAAATTTTTACAAGGATGATGCACAGGAAATGTAGATGACAGAAGTGGAATGGGATAAGATGGTAGGAGCAATAATGAGTTTTTCAGAGGCTCACTGGAAGGTTAAATGAGATGCTGCAAAGCAATAGGGGAATTACAAGTATGCCAGTGAAAAGCAAAAAGTAGAAAACTCAATTTTTAAGGCCGAGAAATAGTTTACTGGGACTGTTTGCAAGTAGCGGACAACGAGTCATTTCGTGTTTAAGTGCACTAAATGTGCTCACTGCTGGCACACAACATGGACGGAGCCCGACGGTGGATAGTGAAATATGGCTAGAGACACCAAGCGTCGGAAGCGTTACGTAATGGACGGAAACGTGAAGCTGAAGAGACGACAAGCAGTGGTAATGCGGTACTTGGATAGAAGTGGTGAAAACCAGGCGGAACGTCAGGCATATTGGATGAGATACGTAGCTGACAACAAAGGGCCAAAAAATGTGGAAAAAGATTGTCTCATTGTATCTGGAGGAAATTTGTGAAGCTTTGGATGCGGAACTCCAAGGATATTGATAATATCTACATATGGATGGTGGTAAGCTGTACCGAGAGTCTCGTCAGATAAGGGAGGTTATGTGCATGAACACTCCTAAAATACAATAGCCAAGAATGTCGTCTATGCTGTCATTTGCATTGTCGCATCTTTTGATCCTAGTCAGCAGTACGGGTGGGGGATATGAGGCGCGTAAGCCGTTCCGGAGACAGCAGCAACCGCGATTTTAATCGATCTCAGAAATGCGAGTTGATAAGAAATAAAAATTGATACCGGTAGAGGAAGCGCTTCAAAAGAATATTCACTGCACTGCTTTGGTCAAATAGTGGGCATTTTTAATGCAGCAGCCCTACGAAGGGTTAGCCACAAGGGCTCATAACGTAGCCAGGCCAACGTGGATGATTGGTCCACGAGTTTACGGTAGAACCAAGGCAAGCACGTAGCATCAAGCGATGCCCAACTGCCCAGCGTGGAACTTTTGGGAAGCTGATCATCTATACATACAAGACTTGTATCCCTAAAAAATAAGAACCCCATGCCTCGGCGACGGATTTTTGACTTAAGGGGATGACGTTTCATGGGAAATGAAATATGTGTGGCCAGGGAGCAGGGAAACGACAGAAAGGTCAGAAGAGAGGAGTTTCCTCCACCGTAAACAGCGTTCAACTTACCAAGGAACCGAGGTGCGCTGTCACAGGCTTTAACAACCTGCCCCCTATATTTTCGTTCATACGGCCAAAGCTAGATATAATAATGCGCCTAATTCTGTGTACCTTTTTCAGGATCATTAACCACCAGAACCACAAGCTGACATCCAAGTTATGGGCGCTATTACCGGTTCCATACTCGCAAAGGGCAACCCAAAATCTGTTATCTTTTCACTCATTCCGCGATGCTGCTGGGCAGATCTTGTGCTCAAGTACCGATCAGTTCAACCAAAATTACTCCACTGATCGCCGTGAATGCTATTACCCACATAAATTTTTAATAGTGCCCAAAACACGGCCGCTCATGCCACTGGAATGATGTGCGCATCCCCTCAACTTCCCGACTCGCACTACCAGATAAGACTTAAAACCCAGGCAACAGAAATACAGCAAAGAGAACTGTCGTGCCTAGTGAATTCAAGAACTGTGTTTACCCATGACAGAGGACTTTGTTTTCTGTCACACCTCTCAGTTACGATGGAGGCCAGCCCCACATGAATACAATCACCAGTCTTAGGAGTACCATTCTCCCTCTGGACAAAAATCATCAAAAAGTCCGGCACAGTCTTAACAACACTCTGCTCCCTGTTCATCATTTTTTCGACTCCATATTATTGACAAATGTTTCTTTTATTCAACTCTCATGAAGCTTTTTTGATAATGACTAAGTTCTATCCAATTATTATAATTCCATTGCTCTTTACAATCACAGCTAAATTCTTGTGCCCAGTACGCAACGAAAATGATGTCCGAGGATTCCGCCCATGTTTGAACCCCAACCTCTGCACTCCTCCCAGGTTTCCTCTTGCAAAATGCACGTGTTGCGATTAACCAAGGAATAAATCGTAGTCCGCTGCTCACGAACAGTCGCAGAAAATCCCGCAGAAAACTGTAAAGCGACTTGTTTATTTTTGATTTTAAACTGGCGTACTTATGCAAACCATAATGAGTTATGGAACTTGATCCTGCTTTGAAGTCTGTTTCCGGAACAATCCAAAGTAGCACACATACCCATATCCTATCTGATCTCTGTGTTTCTGTTTTCTCCTTGTAAGAACTTCATCTTGATTTGTGCATGCCTCCTGCAAATCGAGAAATACACATTAATATTATCATTGTCATTACTATTATTACTTCAAAGTTCGGTTCTCGTTTTACAGTTGCATCGGCTGCATGCTAGAGGATTACAATGTTTGTACAATTTGATGATTGTTTAGTTTGGCACCTCAAAAACATGCGGATCAGCCGTGTTTTTATCTGGAACTAGCATAAATCTGGCCAGGAGTCACCAGAACATTCCACTAACGGTTCTCAAGTGGGTTAACCCTGGCGAAGAATTTCGGAGGGCCGTAGAAAAAGGCCAAAATCACTGGGGATTGGGCAAGAAATAAATGGACAAGTTGCGAGTAAGGCTTTTTGTCACGTTACTTCCAAGATATTGAGATATCCAGAAAGATTGAATATCTTTTGCCAGCTTATTTTTTGCTTCCTTTTTCCGATATCAGATCTATGTTTTCGAATCTATTACCAGTGGCAGTGATTTAGATCGTGGTTGATTTTCTGCCTGATGCACTTACGACTCTTATTTTTTCTCTGTGTCTTCTGCTTATGGTTACGTTGTGGACATTCTTTTTAGTCATGGATCACCCTGACTTGAGGCGGATTTTTGTAGCAGTTCAGTCCATTTTGATCTTTCAACTTTTACGCTAGTTTTTGATTCCTGCGACCAGAAACGAGGTAGCTGAGCATTATCACGCATGTACAGGCCTTTGTATTCGCTTAAACCACAGGGCGAGCACATTCTATTCACCCAGTTTGATGAGTCGCTTATTAAACACATTTGTCTCTTGCTTTTTTGCTTGATTGTGGTTGGACAATATCTGAGGCGCGTGTGCCTGTGTACTTGGGGTTGTCCAGTCTAGTCACCACGTCTAGTTCTAGAATAGCACGGAAGTGAATTTTTTGTGTGATCTCTAAAGTGAGCAGGAATCTAGGGCATATGAAGGAAAATAATGAAGGAATTTATGGATGCGTGGCGGATAAACGGATGGAGGGGAAAGAGGATAAAATAAAGTAGATGACAAAAGCGGCAGAGAAATGAAGTTGTGGAAGAAGCAATTTTGATCAAAATGCCAATAAATTTGGGTTTGAATTTTTTTGCTGCTAGTTAATTGAAACGTACGACAGGATCAGAGGACGGGTTAACCTTTATGGTTAACAGATGGTGAGATTAAAAAACAGCGTGGGGTGCATGATCTGAGCAGCCGCTGCGGTAGGTTTGCCGTCGGCTACAAGCTGGGGCGTTGATGAATTAACCAGGCGACTTGAGGAGAGGACCGCGGTGGTGCTTGGAAGAGGGTGAATTCGTAATCGAGGAGTATTTTCGCGGACTATTTGTTTGCTTAGCAAACCAGAATAAGGTAAAGTGACCAGTTGCGCTTGGATGGGCAAAGCCCCTAAAATATTCTTACCTGTGGAAAATTTTGTGGCGTTGGATCAGTGGAGACATTTAATTGAGCGCATAACCTGTAAGTGAATGAAATGTGGCTTGTCCTATCATTTTCTGTCAGTGGAACAATGTTTATGCGGCCCCGTGTGGAATCTCGTTTGCTGTTGTGGTTGTTTTAATTAAAACGGCATAGTGGGAGACCAATTATCTGATCAAAATTGGCCGGTTGGGCACAAACAACCTGAACTGTTTCTGATTTGATTGAGTGGCTACTGACACGGATGAAGAAAGGGGGATATTTGTACGCTAAGGCAAGCTACTTGATCTGTTATATTTACACCGGAATAGGACCGAACGTCGGTGCAGAGCGCATTAGGTTGATAAACCGGAAGAAGAAAGGGCCGGAGGAAAAAGGAATGACAATGAAATTGGGTAATTCTCTAGGCCCAGGATACAGAGAAGAAGGCAAAGGTCACAACAAAAAAGGGACAGCAAAGCTGTCACTCTACACTGTGTGGGCTCAACCATCAAAAGAGGCAAATAAAGATACACAATATGGGAGTGAATAAGGAGAGAGAGGCAACAGCGCGCCTGGTCACACTGAGGGCGGAGAAGCCGTAGGTACAAAAATTTCTTGGAATGTAACATTATTCCAGCTAATCCAGTTTGGGGCGCTTTGGTCGGCGGCGTAAAGGACTGCATCGAAAATCCTTCCCATTCACTCACAAACCATGCACGTCAGCTTGAATCAAATAATGTCCAACCACTTGCATTATCTACTCATATGCTCGGTTCGTCACAGTTTGTTTGAGGCTCTTAAAAAGCTCCATTTTTCTTGTACCGTGGGTCTTTCTATGGCTGCCTGCTCGCGTTCGATAGAATTAAACCTTTGGTTCTCGGTTCACCACTGCATCGGATGAGCACTCGAGTTTGTTTGTACAATTTGAGGATTGTTTAGTTTAGTATCTCAGAAACATGCGGATAATTTGTGTTGCGATTTATAACTCGCATTGAGTTTGGCCAAACTCTGCATGAACCACGATTCCTGCAGCTAGCAAGAAATTGAACTGCTGCAATGGGTATCCGTTAATGGTTGGGCGTGATGGCTTTGGAGGATTTAATCTATAATTGGAAATACGTTAACTGAAGCAAAAGTATTACGTCCTTTTGGATTGATGAATCGCAACCGAATATATCGTCCCGACGTTTAGCTCCGTACCTGATACTCTAATATTCAACTTCACCATTCAATTTTCATTTCCTGCCCAACATGCAACTGCTCAAGGCAATCTGTCCAAGAAAGTCGGCTCAAAATCATTCCGAGATTGGTGTTCCAGACGCTTGAGCTGCACTCTCGAATCCTTTTTTATCCTCTGCTATTTGGGGCACTCGGGGGATTAGCTAGTCGTCTACTCCGTCCAGTATAATGCCGATTCCTCTATCAACGCTTGTTGTTTGCGAGGTGTATGTCATCCTCCGGAAGGCTGTCTGCCAAAAGGCAAAAAGGCTCTATATGGAACTATGAAAAGCGCGTGGTCCTGCAGTACACCGCACTTAGCGTGAGTTGAAATATTTATATTTTAGTCTTCTCGGCTGTCGTTGTAGCATTTTTAGAATAGGTGGAGCCTTTTTCCTGGGGAATTTTCGACTTGCTCTTTGCCTGGCTCTATTGGTTGCATTTTTATCTGAGCACAGGTTATCAGAATTCCAGCTCTGACATGGACTAACTTTAAGCGCTGTGACATAAAATAACGCAAATACCTTCGACTAAGGTTGTCCGTAGTTCCGTCGCCAGCCGTCCGGTGGTTCACATAAGAAAACGGGCCACCGTGCACTTGAAACAAAAGTTAATAATATGTCGCATCTAGATGTGACTATGCCATGTTCCGTAACACTCGTGGAACTATACCATACGGCGCACAAAAAACTGACGACTTTAGGCAGATAATAACAAACCTCCAGAAGAAAGTTCATTCAATGGAAGGCGCACTTTTGCATCTATCCTCAGTGACCAATGTCCAGGAACCTCAAAGCGCTTCCACCTTTCAATGCCTAATATTCACATGCCTTTTTTGGACTCAATCACCACCGAAATTTGAAAACGTACCGCAGCAGACAAAACCGCTCTTTTTAATGTCGCCGATCGCGCCCGTAGAAATAGTGAAGTCACTTGTTCTTGCCGCCTGTGGCATGGCTCATCACAAGCGTAACTGCAATAAATTAAAGGGAAATGTTGAAACGCCCCGAGTGATCCCTACTTTTCCAATTTCAAGATGAGTCTATGGCTGAGCAGTTTATCGACGATTGTCAAATTGTTGCCGAAAATCACTCCATTTGCAAAAATGGAAATGTTTACCAACCAAACTTTCTTGCAAAGGGGGGTTTCTTGAGGATCGAAAATAAAACCTATGACACCCGTATGTCCACGGCTCCAAAACCCTCTCACTCCTTTGTTATCGGATACCATAAGAGGCTGTAAAGTATCTCTGCCGTAGACCCCCGCAGCACCGTCAACTACGGTGGACCTGGATTCGACAAACTCACTCTCCCTTACACAGCTCCCGATCGAGAGACCCCACCTGATGCTACCTTAAAATGCCTCCAACCAGGGATTTGGCAACTCAATCTATTCCGCCACCATTAGACTCAATATACCAGCCGATCCCTCTAAAAGGTCATCCCGGCAGCAGTCCCTTGCATTATCATCTTCTATGGTCCCAACATCTAGGGGAAGAATTCCTTTTATCCCAAAGTCGAACAGTTTCACTTTTCTGCATCGCGTAGGCTCCAAACCCATCAGGCCTACCCAACTTACCTCTGTACTACCCCAGAGTCTACCCCCTTATACAAACCACCATAACATTTCTCCCTTTAAGACGAACCCCGAATACTCATACGAGGACGCCCAAGGGTCCTTCAAGTTTATGTCACCAACTTTGGGCCCACTGTTTGAGAATAGGACCAATACCCACACTCGTAAACCAAATCCCAATCCGAATAAGTCTAGAATCCATCAGCCAAAATGCCGCATTACCCGATATCTCCATGCCCACCTTCCCCTCACTTGCCGTCAGTCCCCTTTATAAAACTAACTACCAACCCACAGTCAGCACCTGCCGATCTCAAGTTCCACCATCAGAGGCATACCGCCGTACATTCCTTCCGTTAAAGTATTCTATTAGCCCTCCACCCACCGGCTTCCCGCGGTCCACTTCAAGTCTTCTTACCCCGGGCCCCCTCATAATTGCCAACCACCGCTGTACTGATATTTTCACTACCTACGTGAACCAGTCATCTCCCTTCACTAGGAGTTGGAGGGGAAGTGGGACGAAGCCAATATTCCTTCCAGCGGGTTCTGTCATCCAGCCCCCGCGGTTGGCATGCTCCCCACCTCTCAAGTGCTTCCAGCCACCCATGGGTTCACCAATCCTTCCTCAACCCTCATTGCCCTACACATTACCACTGGCTTTCACGTCTAACAACCCTACCACAGGCTGCTCCATTCCTGGTAGCAACGATTACCCCATTCCAACCATGTTCTTCTTGGGAACTACCTTCCCCCAACCAGTAGATTCATCTTATGGGCCTCACCAAAACTTCCCAGCAGAATCGCTGAAACAATCAAGTTTTACACGTTCCTTCTCCTCTCTGTTTTGCTCCCCCACCCATCACAATTATTCACAAAAATTATTGCTGCTACTGATGCCCGTGAGGACAAATTCCTTTGTGGCTGATTATGACGCTGACGGATTATATTACCCTGGTCTACTATATACCGATGTACCACCATTATGCCCTAGACCGACACTCCTTCACTTAAACGATGCAAAACACTCCCAAATAAGTGAGATCACAAATGAGAAGCAGAATCATTCGGAAAAATTGACTGAAAATCAAAATCATCCTCCCCCAGCTGTCGTTGTTTCTACCAAATGTTCGTTCTCTATTGGGGACGATGCAATCACTTCGTCTGTTGGCACTTTCCTCAAATTGCGAATTTCGACTAATCACCTAGACTTTACTAAATGATGACACTCTGGACAGTGCGACTGCCATTCCCAGATGTCAATCATTCAGAAAATGTCGCCCATCTCAGCTTGGAGGCGGCTGTCTTGTGTTTGTCTGAAATTCAATACCAACCTTATTATGCCGAGACCCTCAGTTAAATTGCGTTCAAGATGGCTTATGGCTTGGGGCTGATATTGACGGAGAAAATCTTCTGATGGGATGCGTGTACTTCCCACCGGGTCCTTGTTGGAACGATTTCCTACTCTTAAAGGACGCACTTAACTGCGCTTCCACTTTACCAATTCCCAAAGTCATGGCGGGAGACTTCAATACTGCAGGCATTTGCTGGTCAACTTTCAAAGAAAATCATGCAACGAACCACCATGTCTCTCCCACTTCCAAATTTAACCGAGCTCCGGCACATTTAGTTTCACGTCGGATTCACCTCACCGTTTATTCTGCCTGCAACAACGGCACCTGTCGCTCAATAATCTGACTTCATATTCATAAACCTTATCGTTCTAACTGCGTATAGGGTTGTTCACTCAAAATTCCTGTCCATTGACCTAATTAATTCCTACACCGTCGCCAAAACGGTGTGCCAACCCTGCTCGGCCACGGTCTTGGAATATATTCATTAACTATCATCGTAACTTCCTACTTTTCATCATCGCCTCTCCCCAAGCAGATGAATTTGGCTCGTTGAAATCACCTTTGCTTCTGACAAACCCAGACGTTTCCCTCCAGACGAACCTAGGTCAACATTTTGGATTCCTCTTTTGGCATCTCGCTATCCATTTTGAACGCTTTGGACCACATAATTTCTCCGTGATCATAGAGTCCTACGTGGTTTTCTTTCTTCCCTTAGCGGCACTGTCCACTTAAAATACCTGCTGGTCCCTACCATTTCAGAGGCGTGGTTTTCTTGATTGGAATATAGCTCATTATTTCTACGCTACGACACAATGTAGTGCATTTGTCTTTTTTAGCTCGCTCGGTATTTATATCCAGAACAGGTGTTTACTGTCCGTCACACCAAATATGGGTTCATTTTCCTTTACTCATAGCGTAAACGATCCACGTACTAGGCTAGCCCGTCCATCTATTTATGCACGCCAAAAACTAAAAACCTCGGATTGCTCGCATAATCAGCCACCATCCCTATATTTTGGGTTGCACTATACCTTATGTTAACTCATAAGATCTGTCGCTCCTTTATCCGAAACGTGAGGCTAGGCCAGACCGCCGGTCTCCCTTCCAGGCCTGCACTTCTGCTCGGATGACAGCACCTGCCTCATTTTCCAGTTATCGCGATTTCGGCTCACCTGGGATTATACCCCTCTTTGAAAAATGATGTCCAGCTTCCCCTACTTACACCATATTCGCATTCCTTCTCTTACCTCCTGAGTACACCAGGGTTACCACAATAGTGCGGGGCGCGGTAATATCCATCGCTTTGGCCGACGCACATCGGGCGGGCAGTTCGACCGCAGCGGGGTGCGGGTGCAGATAGGTTGGCGGATTACGTCTCGTGTTTTCATTTCGTGATGGTGGTTTTCAGGTTGGGTGGCCCCTACTCGGTCATCCCCACCCACCAGCAGTGTTGTGGTAAATATCCCTCTAGTCCCTAAGTTCACGTGCTCCGTTTTATACTGGCATCTTTTTTCGCCGAAACCATACAAAACGGGGAAATTGTTTCGTTGGCATCCGATATGAACTGACGTTCAAAATGTATTTCGACTTTCGAAGATAGCTGAGGATCGTCATTTCTCATGAACGTCTATTCCGCCCCGCAAAACTTGGAAACAGACCGGTGCTCCAGGCAACTGTTTTCAACACGAGTCCACCAAACATTGCCTAATTTGATTCCGGTTCCCTTTCTTCCTTTCCTACCCCTCCTCCATCATCGATCTTAGCAAAGATTCATGAAATCAAACCTGGCCGAAACGAACCTCTTGGATTAGTCATACGATCACACAATTTTTATCCTGTCTCAGCCGCCGTCTTCCTCATCCAAAGGACCGTGCTTTCAAACTTTTCAAGTTTTATAACGATAGTGTCTGTTCAGTATATTGCTCACCAGACTATGCATTCTTCGATAAGCTGCCTCCAAATTTTCCGTTACCAGATTTATTGCGCTTTCTCTTGTCACGCGATAGCGATTTTAACAAATCCAATTCGTGCTTATTCCCAACATTTAGAAGACTTGCCACATTAAGTGAATCTCCGGTGATATCCGTCAATTTAGGTTCGCTGCGTGTATATGGTGGCCTACAAGATGCGCTACGATGACACCGATCGATGCGGACGAGAAGTCCCCGTTGGACCCAAATACCCAGCGTGGACATTCGTTACTATTTATGCTCTTACGAAACATACGACCTGAGGTACGTATTATTAGTTATTGTATAGGCCCCCAAACTTTTGCACTTGAGCGCTTATATTTCCCCCTCTATTGTCACTATCGGCGCACGTCATAATCGTGAGCATTGCATGCTCTTGGCACTGTCCAAGAAATAAACGTCAAAGTCGTTTACACATTCCAGCCTGAGGGTCCAGGCCTTATTGTCGCAAAAATAACCGAAGACCTAATGCCCCTGAGAAGTTAAGCCAACTAATTGACCGTGAACTTCTCGGCTAAAAAATGCTGCGTTCTATGCTACAAGTGCACCTTATCCACAGGTAGGCTTAAATTGGGAAGCCGAATCATCCCAATTAGAAATACGGTTCCAGACTTGGGCCCAAATTACTCCTGTAGGTTCAACTTTTCGGAGCACGCAGTTGCTGGAGTTGCGAAAGCCAATAAAGTAGTTGGGATGCTATACAGGATTTTTAAGCTGAACGAGATTAAATTAGACCTCTTCAAAACACACGCCACACCCATTCTAGAGTGTTGCTCTCTAATCCGCTCCAGCGCAAGACAGTGCAAAATACTTGCAATCGAAACGTTCAGCGTGCATTTAAGAGGTGCTAGAAGGTGCTGCCTTAAAAGTAAGTTATAAGGAACAATGTTCAACGCTAAATCTTGAGCCTCTGTGGCTTCTATCTGCGAAGGCAAACTTGCTATCCTTCATTAGTCTCATCAGTGGCAACAGTTGTATTTCAGCCCCTTAGTTCAGAAATCAGTCTCCTTACTCTCTTCGGAACAATAAGCTCCTTGTCACTACTGACATAGCAAGAACAAGGAATAGAGCACACTTTTATTGTTAAATATTCTTTCCTGTGGAATTCACTGCAGCAACGGTTGCGTCTCTTATCTTCGTCTTACGTTGCTCTAATAAAAACGAAGTCCGCAGACTACTGAGCGTTCTAACCCTTATTCGTATATACGACCCGTATCTCTCAGAGACCAGGCGTATGGAGTAGGTTTAGGAGTTTTGCAGTTACTAAGGTGACGTCTCCAAAACTTAAATCTCAACCAAGAACACTGAGTAATATTGCGGCTCGTGATAGCAGAAGGATGTTGGATTCCGTGGCAGCTATGACCGCGGTAAATTCAACTTACATCGGTCTTCTCACTGCTGGTTCCTTTCCCCATAGATTTCTCTGACGTTTACATACTCTGACAACGAAAATGATCCCGTCTTTATGCTGGGTATTACCAGAAATAGTTTTCGTTCTCGCAGACGCCTCATCGGAGGAAACCTCCAAGGTTCCCTTTACTCTTCCTATCTGCTCGTCTTAATCCCCAGTCACCTGCGAACTCGAATCTAGTAGACCTTTTTTTTAAGTACTCAGCCTGGCTTCATTTAAAAGAAAAAACTTTCGTCGTCACACAGAAGTTGTGATGTGCTCGCGCATGAAACCAGTCCACACTAGCAGGTTTCAAGCAGCACCGGCTGATGAAAGCAAGATAGTGCGTTGACGGAGCCATACGTACTGGTCCATGCTTTACGGTGTAAGCAACCAATCTCTGTGTGCTTGCTTATCCACACGTTTCCCTGTAATTAGCCCAAACCTACGAAAATCCAAATAACTGCAACATGTTTACCTCAGCATTTTTGAACGTGGGAAAATAGACCACCCCCAGCAGTTGCGAAAAAAACAACGCGGAAAATCAAGGTCAGGCGGAGGAACTATGAAAAGCACACGCATGGGCTCAACCATTCCTCTTCTAGGAAAAAGGTCTCTGCTGGGATCAGCTCAAGCCCGGCAACAAAAGCATATACGGGCTGCGAACGAATGACCATCTTCTGCATCGGATGTGTATGCCATCAACCCAGACCTAACCCTGCGAAGGAGGAAACCCCACACCGCCATTGTTTGTTAAATAAGCATCTGGCTGCTTTGTTGGACGGTCTGCAGAAGTAGAGCATCAGATTGTCCACTTATGATTCACCACCCACCCCTCTAGTTTTTAACATGTTCCCGTCCTTCCAGCCGCTCACCTAGTGGGTGTTGTGACGTCTGAAACAACTGCCGTCGTCTTTTTTCTTAATTATTCATGCACGTTTACCGAAACTACTGGGTTACAAGTTGCTATCGTCCTTTTTAAGCACAAAATCCTGATCCTAACACTCTTACGCTTCTCCCTTCTTTCCTCATTTTGACTTTTCGTGGCAGCTCTTGTCCTAGCATCCAGCCCACGTGGCCGCCGGCGACCCATTTCAGTTGTGCCCCTTCCTGGCAACTGGAAGTAGTGAAATTCGGCAGTAGATTACAAGTGATCAGTTATAACTGATTCCCTGTTGCATGTACCGCAGGCCCTCAGGCCAGACGAGTTCCGCAAAAAAATAGTGAAGTTATTCCTTGACCATTGTGCCAGCCATCCTTTCAGACAACTGCAATCTGCATCTGCGAAGGAGAAACATGCCACGAATAAGGACTGTGCAGCCAAGGGCTGACTGAGCCATATATCCTATGGGGAGTAAGCAGACGGTAAGTTTATTGCACATGTCCCGTCACCGAAACACTCCTTCCTGCAAGTTTAAAGACAGCCATCTGGACTCTGTAATCTTTGTGGGAAACTGACCGTTAGCGCTTTTTCCGTTTTTGTTTGCTCACCTTGACACCTGCAAATTCCAGACTGCCCTTTCTCTCCGGCTCTTCTCCAGGCTCGCCAGTGACTACTGATGAAACGTAAACTCTCGCCAAAATCTCCACCACATCCTATGCGCTGGTTGCGTATCCCTGCTAGGAAGCTGCTATCTGGATTTGACGCCCCGGTACCGGGCCGCGTAAACCCAAGTCAAACCAAGCTACGCCATTGACCGCCCTGGGTACATCATCTCTAGCCAAAACACCTACTAACACTACTGAAATGCCGAGCAATCCTCCAACCTCTAGAACCCTACCAACATGGAACACCAAAGTATCCAATATCAAACAAGGGCAACGCATAGGACCTTCATGGCCCATGCATTTAAGGTTTGATTGTAATTCTTACAGGTGCTGGCTTTCTTCCCGCCGCATATCACAGCCCGCTCCCAACCGCATAAGTCAAGTTGCCTTCTTGTGAGTTCCATTGTCTCTCCGTTCGCAATTCTTCACGTAATTTTGTCCTGCAAATAGTTCAATGCAACCTTGAAGGTTTCCCGCCGCTTCATCTTCAGCATTATATTGACTCACAAGTGTTGTTAATTACCGCCCTTCATCCACCGGTATGGTTTTGACTCATCTCCAATCCGTTATTACATCCACATTGATTTTCATCTTCACCACAAAATCATCTTGATTTTTGAAAAACCCGGCCATATGGTAACGTTTGCCGTTGCTTCCCAGCCAAATTTCGCTCTCGCAGTACTCACCTTTGACGCGCTGAAGCATAGATTGACTCGCAGTGAGCAACTGATAGTCAGCCCCGAGAACTCTTCGCAAAGGATTATCTAGCTATGATCTGAAACTATCACACTGCAGGTTCGGATCGTGAGACCACAGACATTGCACCGTCGTGTCTGGTTTTCGTTTTCCATGTCTCCACAGTGCTATCCTTGTATACATTTTATCATGCTTTGCGCATGCCTGTCGGATGTGGAGAAATATACACTATAATAATAATTCTGCTTCATCATGTAGTAGATAGCCTTCAACTTATTTGCCACAGATGTGTTAAACCGGTTGTTTACGCCAGAATATTTTTGAGTGCGATAAAGTGGCCCGTTCTGGTAACGGCCTTATAGTTCGCGGCGTCAAAATATTTGTTTGGCCTTTTCGGCGTTCTCGCCGCCAACACTGCTGCTGTCCTCCCCAGCCTTTGTATAAAACCCGTTGTTCAACTGGCCACTCTCTCATCGGTTTCCAGCAACTCGCTTTGACGTCGACCACCTACCTCGGTCCAGGCGTCGTGCGCCACTGACCATTTTTCTGATTCCGGGGCCCCGGAGAACACATGCGTACACCGGTCGTGAGTTTTTTCTTCGGGCGACTGATTTTAGGAAAACTTTTTCTGGGCTATGTTAGTTGGCTTTCTTACAGTCCAAAACGTCATTTGTGATTTAACCATCTTGGCGTCCCACCCCGTTCCATTTCTTTCTCACAAATTTGCTAAAATATTGTTGTTATTATTTGCCATGAAGAGACCAAGCTCATTGGATCATACTAGTTTGTTGCGTACTAAGTGATGTCTCTTCGGGCCGCAGGCATTTTCTTGACATTCAGACAGAAAAGATATCTGTCATCATCACTCCGCCGTATTCTTCTTTGACGGTCTGTCTCATGGATTTCTGGGCAGTGCAATGCTATTGCTCATGACATTTTTTCATTTTCCGTCTTAATCTTAACCTTTACCGCTATAAACCCGCTTCAAGTAAATTCCCACGACACACCTTGAATGCGACATGAATTAAGGGGGGCAGTCGGTTCTTTATTTTGCCCCAGCAGTGCCTTTCGAAAGATATTTGTTGTGGCAAATATCTTTCCTGTCGCCTTAGATTTGGTGGGCAGCCACTGTAGTTCCGTTTCGTCGAAATCTATAACTGTGTCCACTGCGCCTCGGTACTTCGGTGAAATGTTATGCATTTTAGTTGAGACTGCCTCTGGGTATTAATTTCAGGTGGGTATCTATGTCCGGGCCGTTGTTTATGGTCTCAGGAATGTCCACCCTCTCTCCGATATCAACCGGTCGAGTTTGGAAGTAGGCCGTGGCTCACTGTTTCCCGCAAGTCGCTGGTAGTACGAAAACCTGAGCTACGTTTGTTCGATTTGCACGTTGCTCAGACTAGTGAAATTGTCGTTAGCCGAGACCGTGGCTTAACAGCTCTCTAATTTAACTAAAATCCTAGTGGCCTCTTTGCGTGTCAGCACTTGAAGGGGTAATGCAGATGGTCGCATGGGCTTAGTGGGCTGTGTTGCCACCAAAAAGACGCTTCTGCCCTTACGTTTTTGCCATTTTCATCCCTTTTTGGTAAACAGCAACGGATGGCCAGTCCCTTCATATATGTGTTCTATGCAATTTATTCCCCCTGGGCATGCAATGTTTAGGCCTGATCCACTCAAACGCCATCACTCTGCCCCATGCTGCAGAGCCCCCTGGTCTCCTTCGAGCGAAATTTTGAAAGTTCGACAAACTAATGTGCCTTAATGCACGGTCCGCTGTTTTCCCGTCTTCCCCACTCCTGTGATATAATAGTGCGGTCATCAATGTTGCTCTCTGGAACTGGTCAGCGGACCGGTTGCTGGGAGGTAGTCTACTTTGTTCTGCGTTTATCAAGCATTCCCCAATAACTAGACCAAGGGTACCGTTAGCAGCACATGCACGTGGTTTCTTAAGATCCATTGGTTCCTCGAAAATCGGACCCCCCATCTTCTGCGACCTGCCCCATGAAGGTTCCTGGGCACGCAGTGGAAAATCAATTTTACGGTGTGCAAATCATTAGGATCGCGCTTATGTTTTGGATGATTTGTTGTACTGCTGTTTCTTACGTCTCTGGAATCAAGCTGAAAAGCGCTTTTGGGTTTGGTAGAAATTGTCAGTTTGCTTTCTGGCGTCTCCAAATGATTTTTCACAAGAAGCCTGTTATATTTTGTGGGTGCTAGCGAAAGCAAGATTCAGGCATAAGGGTGCACCTCATTCTATTCATCTTCGGCCTATTCGCGGCAATTGCGCATCTGTCAAAATAAATGCTTTTACGTATCGTTTACTTTGGTCTCAGCAAAGGTTATTACCCTCCTACTAGGTCGGCAGCAATGGTCTGATGACTTTTCAGAAGTCGTCATTTCGACTAATCGGCGGCTGAAAGGCTCCAGACCCTATTACTTATAAGTTTAATGGAGCTGTTTTGCCGGTATTTTCTGGATCGCGGCTTCAAACTTTGGCTGGCTTTGCAGCAGTTCTGCTTCACGATTCCGATTTGGTGTGACACCATCCTGGAGCTTGGAAAGCTCATGTTATCGAGCTACAGATAACAACATTGTTATGATTTACATGTTCAAAAATGGTACGCGAAATGGTTTGGGCTGAACTGAAAGATTCATCATCTAACAAACCATCATGCAAAAGCCGCCTTCCTAACTTGTCCATTTACTTCCTGCACAAGCCTCAGTGATTTTGGCCTTTTCTACGGCCCTCCGAAATTCTTCGCCAGGGTTAACCCACTTGAGAACCGTTAGTGGAATGTTCTGGTGACTCCTGGCCAGATTTATGCTAGTTCCAGATAAAAACACGGCTGATCCGCATGTTTTTGAGGTGCCAAACTAAACAATCATCAAATTGTACAAACATTGTAATCCTCTAGCATGCAGCCGATGCAACTGTAAAACGAGAACCGAACTTTGAAGTAATAATAGTAATGACAATGATAATATTAATGTGTATTTCTCGATTTGCAGGAGGCATGCACAAATCAAGATGAAGTTCTTACAAGGAGAAAACAGAAACACAGAGATCAGATAGGATATGGGTATGTGTGCTACTTTGGATTGTTCCGGAAACAGACTTCAAAGCAGGATCAAGTTCCATAACTCATTATGGTTTGCATAAGTACGCCAGTTTAAAATCAAAAATAAACAAGTCGCTTTACAGTTTTCTGCGGGATTTTCTGCGACTGTTCGTGAGCAGCGGACTACGATTTATTCCTTGGTTAATCGCAACACGTGCATTTTGCAAGAGGAAACCTGGGAGGAGTGCAGAGGTTGGGGTTCAAACATGGGCGGAATCCTCGGACATCATTTTCGTTGCGTACTGGGCACAAGAATTTAGCTGTGATTGTAAAGAGCAATGGAATTATAATAATTGGATAGAACTTAGTCATTATCAAAAAAGCTTCATGAGAGTTGAATAAAAGAAACATTTGTCAATAATATGGAGTCGAAAAAATGATGAACAGGGAGCAGAGTGTTGTTAAGACTGTGCCGGACTTTTTGATGATTTTTGTCCAGAGGGAGAATGGTACTCCTAAGACTGGTGATTGTATTCATGTGGGGCTGGCCTCCATCGTAACTGAGAGGTGTGACAGAAAACAAAGTCCTCTGTCATGGGTAAACACAGTTCTTGAATTCACTAGGCACGACAGTTCTCTTTGCTGTATTTCTGTTGCCTGGGTTTTAAGTCTTATCTGGTAGTGCGAGTCGGGAAGTTGAGGGGATGCGCACATCATTCCAGTGGCATGAGCGGCCGTGTTTTGGGCACTATTAAAAATTTATGTGGGTAATAGCATTCACGGCGATCAGTGGAGTAATTTTGGTTGAACTGATCGGTACTTGAGCACAAGATCTGCCCAGCAGCATCGCGGAATGAGTGAAAAGATAACAGATTTCGGGTTGCCCTTTGCGAGTATGGAACCGGTAATAGCGCCCATAACTTGGATGTCAGCTTGTGGTTCTGGTGGTTAATGATCCTGAAAAAGGTACACAGAATTAGGCGCATTATTATATCTAGCTTTGGCCGTATGAACGAAAATATAGGGGAGCAGGTAGTGAATATTGCTCTTCACCTGGATCTATCAGTTATTACTAATCTTGGAATTTGGACGCAGCGGCCTAGAAATGTAATACGCAGGGCCTTTAATCAGCCCTTCCGGGCTTCCTCGGTGATGCATGGAACTGGTGCCTTGGTTATCAATATGGGGTTCACGTGACTGAAGCCTGTCTGAGATGTGCAGAAATGGTGTTTCGGGTGTCACTATGACGTAACTTATTTCGGTTGCAAAAACGTTGATGACTATTCTGAAGTACTGGGTGCTGTTTTTTGGTCACTCTAAACACTGTCATGACCATCCTGCCGTGCAATGCTGACCCAGTGAAGGAAATAGGACTGAAAATGTAGACATATGGGCTGATATGTCGAGAATCTGAGAGCGGGGTGGACAACAGCATAAGTTAATCCATTTTCTTATTGGTTGATTCCGTTTTTTAATGAATCTGCGGTGCGAGTGGTATAATGGCTATCGTTATGTTAGTAGTCCTGAGGATTCATGTGCTAAAATAAAGTCGCGGCGGACCTGCAACATAATGTTTCCATTGCGTAAAAGTCGATAATTAGGCCTGATTTATTAGCTGCCGTTTTAGGGGTAGCTGCAGGTTTACGGTCGTTAGGGGCGGCCTATTCAGCGTCGCTAACCCAGTAAAGAGGGTGGAATGACAAGGAAGTAGTGGAATAGAGAGACCGAATGTTTGAAATCAGGGAAATTAATAAGGACACGGATCCATTTAATTGACATTTTGGTGCGATCACTGTCGGAGATTTACAGTAGCTACTCATCTATGTCCGTGTTACCGAGGGTGCATCCACTACCAGGAGGGGGGAGACAAAAGAGAGTGTTAGCGTGAAGGTGCCAGAACGCGAGGTAATAAAAGGTGAAGCTAAATTACCAGAGTTACAGGTGACCACTGCAGCAAAGACTCGGCCATAAACTGGAATTCCAACCTCATCCATTCCGGAGTAAGCTTGTGTTAAGTTAGTTGAGCAGCTGGAAATCTAGTGGATTTGCCAGTTGGGTCTTGAAGTCGGCCTAAGTTGCGCATGACAGCAGCAAACTAGGAATTTTGTTCCGCCTTCTGGAGTAAGCAACTGCAAATAACTTTACAGTGAGCGACAGCCCAGTCAAGGGAACTTTTAACGAGTCGTATCCAGTAAAGAGTGTAACCTGGGAACTGATGGCTTCACTTATGACGTTTGTAGCATAATAAACATTAGCTTGGCAAAGGTATAGAAGAAAAGTGATTTTTGACTAGGCTGAAAGAATCCTCAGCGGTTTAAGACCAAGGAGGCTGCATCTGGCTATATGAGGAACCACGAGATTCCCGGTAAGTGCCCGCTGCACAATCTCGGTTGCGATTTCATCAGCCGTACGCATATGCGTGGGCACCATTGGGCAATATTCAAGGTTGGGCTTAGCGTGGGATTTGAAGGAGATCTGCAGATCACAGTTCTTTTAGCGACGCAGTTTGATGCAGGATTTGTTCATGAAAGTAGAAGCAGCAGAACTACTGATTCCTAAATCTTTAACCATGTGTGATGGAGAAACGAGTACAAATCTGTGGGCAGGGATTCTCCGGCACATGTTGCTTATGTTTTCAGAGTACTTTTGTCAGCAAAAAACGTCAAGGGCCACTTGGAACACCAGTTATAAAAGACAAAGCCTTCATTAATAAGTGGAAGGATGCAGTTAAATGAATAAGTTTAAAAAGGGTCGACTATTTTACTGTTACCGGCGAACAGAAGTTCTATTCCGTGAAAAGAATATTAAAGGTGCCACTTATGTACGGCAGGAATAGAGGAGAACCAAGGACACTACCTGAATAGCCTCACCGGGAGTTCCGCAGGTTTGGGGAAAACAGCCGTTAATATTAACGACATGAAAGTGATCACGAAGGATAAATGATAATTTTGTTCACAATTTGGGGACGGAAAACGCCATCAGATGCTTCTGAGACCTCTAAAAGGATTGTGGCCATCGAGCTATGGGTATCAGCATTCCGGGGCACTAGATTCAAGAAGTCATAATGAGAAATGGGACAAGATCGGTTCCTTAGGAATTCACGCTAAGAGGGGTTGATAAATTTGTCACTAGTGAGGAATTATTCCAGCTGTTGTTTAACAAATTTTCCATGGGGCAGGGAGACTGTTCTTAGGGTCTTGTATAAGACCCTTTTTATGGTGTGAAACAATTATGGAGGTCTTCCGTTTTGACGGGAAATTAGCCCAGACATGGAGAACGAGCGGATTTAGTGGGGCGGAAGTAGGTCTAAACCGGCGGCGCGGAAAACGGTGCGGGATACCACTAGAATCTGTCCTGTAGGATGGCCCGGCACATTTCATCACTGTCAGGATATCGGCAACATGGGATGAAATTTAGAATAACCTAACCGAATTCAGCATGGGATCGATTTCAAGCAGGGCAGTCTGTCGATAATGAGAGTAAAAGAGAAGAACTTAATGAATGCTTCCGCGATTTCCATATGGGGCTGTATGCTTAAGGTGTTGAAAAAGAAATTTGGAATGGCCGACTAGTTGGGCTAAGAGACAAGCTTTTAAAATGTGGGAAATCTTCTGAACTGGGTGAGCCGATCAAAGAGCTGGCATGTCTTGCCTTCTGAACTTCGGTTCAGATGCAGTAGGAGGTTTTGATGCAAGCGGTCACCTTGCGTTAGAGGTAGCATGTCCGCAGTTTTATTAGGGATTTTCTGGGCCTCCAAAAGTTTTACCGGAAGCGGACTAACCTTACTAAGCTCCCTAGGTTTATGTTAGGTGTTTGTGATGGATTTAGTAGTCAGGACTTGAAATTAAGAATGCTGTACGAAACTGACTTTAACATTATGAAGCCTTGTGGGCGTGATCACATGCTGAGTCCATCATTCAACATGCTTTTCGAGGACGAAATCAAGTACGGTTGAGGGCGTTTTTGAAGAAGACTAACAGATTTCAGAGGCTTTATAGTCACCTGCAGTTATCTCACGGCTGGAAGGGAGACTAGAGCGGTAGCGGGATGCCTAGGTGAAATGAGTTATGGGAGCTATTTCAGCTTCTTGGTCGGTACATACATCTTATTTAGAGTGAGGGTTGGGGAAGTTGAATGTGAAACCAAACGGTGTCGGGGATGTAATCAAGCAGCGGATGTTGGAGGACGGAGGCTGTGTGGACTGCTGTGCGTAGGCTAGGCAACTACCTCCTCCACTATTTGGTCTATCGGTTTGGTAGAAATTGCAACCCGCCAACAAAAACGAGGCAGAGCTGAGGCCGGTTAACCGGGCTTTTGTTATCAGGATAACATCACATGAGTTGTTGGCTGCCGTCGGTCCTAGATCTTTTATTTTATGACTTGGAGGGGGCGAGTTCAAGAGGAGTAGATAAAAGCTACTGTAACTTGAAGTTCACGTGGTATCCAAGACGTGGGTTCTTCAGAGAACAGTCATCCGGTGCGTCAGGGGTTTCGTGAACGCATACCTGTGGTGAAGGAGTAAATACAATAGAGCTGAGTATACTGGTTGACAGGGAATGTCTACGTTAGATGCTTTTCGAACCGAAACGCAAGATGAGAGAAAGCGAGTGGGGGTTACTGAGCGGGGTTTAAGAGGATTCCGGCATTGGGGAAATGTTATTACTGGCGTTAGAATATTGTGCGGTGGTTGAATGGTGACAGTGACAATGCGGAACCGGCAATCTAGGAGGATTGCAAGAAGCTTTTGGAAGACGTCGACGGAAAGCCGGTTATCATGTGCGTGTACGTGCATGTGGGGACCGAAGTTGTTTTGGGGAGCTGCAGGAGTGAGGGGAAACGTGTTTGGTAGGTGGAGTAGTTGGGGCTCGTCACAAACAAAGAGGGGATTTAGGAAAGAGGTTCATGCTAGATTGTGGGTTCGGAGACGACAGGCAGGTATCTAGAGCTTGTAAGGTAGCTTGAGGGGAGACAAAGGTAAATCGTGCGGCCATTCGGATAAAGATAGTTTGGGTGAGGGCTTAGGGGTACAAGAGTGGGCAAGGTGTGTTGGGGAGGCGAGAATGCACCTAAATAAGGTGGCCTAGTGAGCGCAGCAAACATTTAGGGTAATTAGTCGGCCCTTACATTGAATAATTGTTGGCACCGTATTGGTAGTTGGCAACCGGGTTCCTGAAGGGAGCTGAGGCATGAATACAGTGGGCCACTTACGTAAGGGTGATCGCAATTGACGGTTGGTTGGCGGCCGTGCATTTCAGGGTCCGAAATCTCCGGAAAGCTCGGGCCCAGATGAATTACTTGAATTCAAATTGTCGACCATGTCAGACGGCGATTATTGATGCGCAAGGTGGTGTGATTAATTGAATGGGTGAATGGAACGCGTTTAATACGGGTTTTGGCTGATTTAGGTAAGTGGGGCACTGTTGCTGGAGACGGTGAGGAAGTGCTTGAGGACGCATCTGGGATGGGTTATATGCCAGGTGAATTAGGTTATTGGTCGGCGGTGGCCAAAGGAATAAGGTCCTGGCATTTTGATGTGGAGGTCGCGGGTTCGAATCCTCCCACCGCTGGTCAACTTCCCCACGTGGAAGCCCTCCGCAGGCCGCGGCTCCCTTCCTGAAAATTGATGCACATTGTTGTTTCATTAATAAAATAAAGTAAAAGATAAAAGATGAAAAGATGAAAAAGCATCTGTGAGACGGCGATCATCTGCTTGGCTATGCCGTAGTACAGCTGGCAACTTAAGTTAAGCACGTTCAAGGGGTGGTTTGACGGGAGCCGGAGGGCAACGTTCATTCTAATCTACCGGTTCTAGCTACGACTAATGAAGATGAAGCTTCGAGTTTACCGGTTTTGCAGAGGGAATGCGCACGGGGGAGCGTCAGTATCATCAGTGGGCTTAATCTTAACTGGAAAGTTTTGTGGAGTGAAGGGTTGGAAAGAAGGATGGGCAAAGCAAGCACAAGGGAGGCTGATTGCGCGAATTGTTTGCGGGTATAGACTTTGAGAACTGTTGAGCAACCACCTGCTACAAGTGGGCCCTAGTAGTGCCCACTGGACACAAAAACAGTAAGAAAGTTTGGGCGGCGGAGTCAGTTGCTAGTAGAAGACAGATCATTTGATCCCACGATGATATCATCGTGGTTAAGCCCATCAAAAGGCCCTGCACCGGCAGCTTATTACTCAGGGGAGGAGCGTGGGAGGGAACCGAAATATGGCCGACTTTAGATGCGGTAAATTTATATGAGCGCATTATGCTCCGCTAGAAGGGAGTTTCGTCAGTGCAATTCTTGATGTTTTGTGTGGATTGTATCTTTCAGTGGTCACCTTGTCTTATATAAACTCCTTGGCTGACATCTCATCATGAATCTGGAATAGAACTGGGCCGTTGACTTCGAAAGATATTGTCCGGAGCCTACAGCAGAAGCAAGGTTGGTGGGTTATGATAGAAGCATTGAGTATGATAGAGTGAGTGAGTGAGAATAGGAGGCGCTTGGGCTTTGCAGCAGGGGTGGGTTTATTCCCGTAGATCCCTTGTTTAACTGAACGGTGACCACCCAGGGCCGTTGAGGTACACGCAGTGCTGACGCACTCTGCGTTCGCACGATCCTATTGAGGATACTCAGCCTGCCACCACTTCGTTGTACTGGTCATATATCTGGGTTTTGGCATTTAATCTTGCAGAGGGGAATAAGGGTAATGCAACCGTGGTCACAACTGTTAAGGTAAGCATGCGCCATACGAGACCTGCGTTAAGACAATCGGTCTTACAGTATATTAATGACAACGGCTTTCTTGGCATCCGCAATGCGTTTCCGGGGTTCTTTAGCTACGGAATCAAAAAGGCGCAGTGTTCAAACGGGAATGCCGTCTTTGGTTTCACTGAATGGGTCAGTGACGGTGAATAATGGAGACAGATTTATTGGCAAATCTTCATTCGATTGAACTTAGTCTCATTAAGGCGTCCTGGGTGTTGGCCCTGGATTTATCAAACTTGCCGATAAGCAGGGCTCATCGTGGGTTTTGTAACGGTTTTCCGAATACAGAGCTTCGGCATTTACGTGGCTCTGGCTCCTCTGCAGCTGCTGAGAATGCCACGATAACATCATAATTAACCAAGAACAACGACGATGACCACCCACAAAGAGAAACGGTGAAACCATGCCGTTACTAATACATGATGGGCAGTAACTGGAAATCAATAATAGAATATCAGGTACGGAGCTAAACGTCGGGACGATATATTCGGTTGCGATTCATCAATCCAAAAGGACGTAATACTTTTGCTTCAGTTAACGTATTTCCAATTATAGATTAAATCCTCCAAAGCCATCACGCCCAACCATTAACGGATACCCATTGCAGCAGTTCAATTTCTTGCTAGCTGCAGGAATCGTGGTTCATGCAGAGTTTGGCCAAACTCAATGCGAGTTATAAATCGCAACACAAATTATCCGCATGTTTCTGAGATACTAAACTAAACAATCCTCAAATTGTACAAACAAACTCGAGTGCTCATCCGATGCAGTGGTGAACCGAGAACCAAAGGTTTAATTCTATCGAACGCGAGCAGGCAGCCATAGAAAGACCCACGGTACAAGAAAAATGGAGCTTTTTAAGAGCGTCAAACAAACTGTGACGAACCGAGCATGTGAGTAGATAATGCAAGTGGTTGGACATTATTTGATTCAAGCTAACGTGCATGGTTTGTGAGTGAATGGGAAGGCTTTTCGAGGCGAATCCTCATACTCATTTCGCTATAGTCGCAAGATAATAATCCTTCCCTTAACGGGGTGCGTTCCATAGGCAGACGATATTCTGCCCCAATAATTCAGCTTATGATATAACAAAAACACGCTTTCCGTCCTCTTCATCGGTCCATTTCTGTGCTTGCCGGCCACAAGCTTCCCCAGGTGGACTAAACCTTTTGCATAATTTCAGCCTGCGAGGAACATATCAACTATTTCTCAAGTGCAAAATTTAAGCTCTTTGAAACCCTATCAAAGTACCGGTAAAATGTTTTGCGGGCTGCTCATTCCGAAGGGCTTCCTCGAATGCTAGTTTAAGCTGAACTATGTACCCATCGCTGACTTGTTGGTCTTTCCAGCACCAGCCATTTCCTGTCTGTTTGTGTAAAGTAGATCGATGCACCTGTCATCTGTGAATGCTACGATGTCCCTTAAGCGTTGAATCGGGCATCCTCGAAAACTGTTTTTCAAGTAACCGGCGATTGCCGCAAGACTGTAATTGTCCTACCAATTCCGTGGATCCCCATAAAAACAGGTTGCTCATCAGTTTTTCCATATCCTGATAATCGCTAGGTAAATGTAGTGCAATATTGTTTTGGTCAGACCGAGGTTTTTCGACGCCAGTATGCCAGCAAAGCATATCTGGCAGAGCCGCAATGAATCATTTCTGTGGTGGCCAATGGTGGCCCGCCGTTGGGTGGAACCAGGCTCCAAAATCCATTGGATGTTTTTCCGAAACCGGTTTGTCTAATTTGAAAGTATTATGGTGAGTCCGATGGCCGACCACTACTCTGATTTGGCTGGATCTGTGTAAGGCATCCTTGTTCTGAATCGTCATGCCATACCTTTCGATGGAATTTTACTCAATTGGCACCTGCGGCACACGAGAGTCCAAAAGGCCCACTGATCAGGAAGCCGCAGGGCTTTGTGTACGGTGAGGATTTAACTGACAAAATGTGACTTAATTCACGCCGGATGGAGGTAGTTCGAATTGCGACTGGGTGGCTGCTAGTTGAAACGAAATCCGCACGGTTTTGACGGAAGTCCTGATGATGACAGCCAAACAAAACCTACATGTCCGATATTTTATGTGCACCGGGAGAATGTTTACTGGAGAGCATACTTAGGAGGTCACAAATATCTCCTGTCCCAAAAGCTTCCATTGCTAGAGAGGAAGTCTCGGCGTGACCGTCAAATGGACAAGTGCTGGTCCGTATGGGATCCGCAACCCGATTTGCCCAATGATGTTTCACTGAATCTGGAAGATGCTCCGAAACCTCAAGGAAACGCGTAGCCCAGAGTTTTGAAAGGCCCATCAGAAGATAATATTGCCTTGCAGATTTTACGGTGTTATTCATAGGTCGAAATTTGAGTACGTGGCAGCCATATCTTTTGCAATTAACCTCAGGAACTAACCAGCCAAAAGTTATTCATAAATAAGGCGGAATTCTATGTAGAATAAACATTCGAAGTGCAATAAATAGGAAGTACCTGATCTGCGGTGCAAACAAACACAAGAGCTTTTGAACGCCTCATCAGGCCCAACAAACATTTCTGAGCCTGACAGTCAGAAATTAATTGGAAGACCCCGGCTTATTCAGTCGATTAATCTTGGTAATAGAACGAAAGCAAGCTGTAACCAAATAAACCACTCCAATTCAGACCGACTCCCGCCTACATCAAATGTGCAAAAAATAATCTCAACCCTAGAGAACGGTGATAGTACAGAGAAATATGAGTTTGTCGAGCAGAATTTAGGCAGTGACTTAAATAGGTTCCATTGCGAGAAGTCTCGGCAAGGACAATGTTACGTCGGCTAAATAAAAAGCATAAGAAAAGAGACAAAGAATTTTAGTCAATCACGGCGTTTCAGTCGCTATTTATTGTAATAGCTGGCGTGAAGAACAAAACGGTGGAGGTAATGGTGCAAGCTCCCCCATGCTTTAATTGTTAACTACAGATTTATGCACCGATCCTTGCTGGACTTCATTGTTGGGGAGCTTCGATGGCGCCAGTCGTTGATAGTTTTAATGCTTCACCGTGTGAATTAAATGAAGACTAGTGGACGAAAAGTTCAGCGCTGCTGTTCAGTGGCTTGATCTAATCGGATTAGCGTGATGGTGCCCTACTGAAAAGAACGTTCTTGTGACTCATAATTTGATTGGGGACTAATTTGTATACGTGTTTGAGGATTTATACGCAGCCTAGGGACATTCTTTTGGGTCAAGATCTGCCATTTGCTCCGCCGACCACTTAATACATAAGCTCACAACCAGCAAAGCTGTTGGCGGCGAAGAACGGCATCATCCATGCAGGTCGGCCGAATAGATGTCCACGTTCTTCGTGAAACCTAAAGAATAGCCATGTCACCTGAATGAAATCTAGGGAGATCGTGTCGCCTACATTTCCCCAAGGTGCGGATTCGGGGAATCATATTGCCGGAGAGCGCACATTGCGGTCTGTTGTATTCATACCCCCTGGAGCACGGTGGTTGGTGCACCCGTGTCCACAAGTTAGTAATGGCAATATTGACCGTCTAACAGTATTGTACTTCGGGATGAATATATCTAAGATATAGGGAAATTTGAAAGATGAATAAGGACTTGCGGAGCCAGCGGCTATTTGTGGTGCAAATATGTCTGCAAAAATCCTAAAACATACGAGGCCAACCGGTTTGTGAATAATTCACCCAACCTGTTTTGCTCAATAAGCGTTTGCCAGGAAAGGATTGGGGAATGGCGCTGAAGTGGTTTCAACCGCTTGCATTATGAACCGGACAAATCACAAAGAACAAAACCTGTGTCTGGCCGAGTATGTGCTATTGGAAAGGCACCTCTTTTGTTTTCCGAACTAGCTTCAGTGGGACACCAAGGCCGGAATTAAAGTGACTTACAACCAACATCTGAATATGTAACCTTTACCTGAATGTGTGCCCCAACTTGTGCTGGGCAGTGAATAGAAGGCCTTCCGGAAGGAGGTGTGCAGTAGGTGGCTTGCTGCATGTGCATGTGTCTAGAGGAGCAAGGGACAAAGTGATTGCTATCGTAGCTGGCTAACGAACCCCAAGTCCCAGTATACCCAGATCGTGGGGCAAGATTTTGTTTCATGCTATAGTGATATTATTAGATCCCTGCCCCTACTGGGTTAGATAAAGAGACCAGTCTAAACACTGTTCGTGGACAAAATATTTGTGAACTCAGCGACCTTCTGGACCGGTAATAATTCTGTGCCGCCGTTTCTGTTTCGTCTGACCTTCCGCGTCGGTAGCAACTGAAAACAGTGCCGCAAATGAGAAATCCAGGAAATTTACACAGACGTAGCTTCAGCTTTGCGGGTTTTTGAGCTTATTTTCGTTTCTCTAAAGCAGATCTTGTTGTATGCTGTAAAAATCTCCAGAATAATTTATGCGGTTTCAGCAAACCGCACTTGCCTTCTGTATCTCACCCGCAGTTGCTGACTTGAAGATGTGTACACTCCGTATTTGCTTCCCTCATGAGCCTGACGCCTTCAAACCCGTAGATTTAGAGTAACTAATGTCTCCTTGGTGCTTCTCGGAAACTAAAGGTAGTAGTCTCCAGTTCCTAAATCTTTTACGTCAGCCGGCTAAACTCCCGAAGCCACACCTGGAATTGAGATTTGTGTCCCCTAGACTCCGGCTGAGGGTCAGCAGGTTAGCTAAAAGGGGTGTTGCGACCAACCGTTTTTGTCTTTGCCCGGATGAAGTCGATGAACTATTAACAGTGAGATTCGCCCTAAAACAGGCTCATCATGTGCTGGGTTGCCGTTCGAAACCTCGAAACAAAGCGTAGCCCTATTTGATGCGAAGCCCGAGAAAGAACAAGATTGCTGCGTAAGTTCTCCGGTACTCTCCACGAGTCAGAAATTATATACACGATAACTATACCTTTGGCAGTGAGCCTCAGTTACAACCCAGCCGAGAGGTAGTAAAATTTGAACTAAATCTGCATAAAAAATGAATACTCGATGAAAGAGGTTAAATAGAAAGTACCTGTTCCGTGGTTCGAGCAAACGCAAGTGATTATGCATGTCTGATCAGGTCGAACAACACTTGCTTAAGCGTAACATTCAAAAATTGGTGCAAACAAACGGAACGTCTACAGTTAACCGACGTGAGTGATAAAACGTGAGTATTAACCTGTAAACAAACAAGCCGTCCCAGATAGACTGACCCGTGACTGCGCCAAATGCCAGCAAATTTATCACAAATAAGGAACACAGAGACGAAATAAAGAAGGGTAACACAGAGCTTAAAACAAACATCGGCCAAATTCAGTGTCATTACGAGGAATTTAGGCGGGAAGGGTTTGGTATCGAAAAAGAAAGGAAAAGAAAAGGGAGAGAGTTTTCAAACAATCCCAATTGCTGCAGGGAGACCGTTGGACTAAGGGGCTAACCGCTGTGAAAGCCTGTTCATTTTGTAAAGCTATGTATGCAGGGCTCGTTTTGAGCTCTACTCGTGCATGAACACGGCCAAAGTACATTGTGCCTAGGGTGGCGGACGCTGCAGCCAGTGAATGTTGTTGTCCACGCTAGTCGGCCCAACCAATGATTGAGCTCACCTTAGAAGCTGAGAGTGGTTCATTTCTTCTAATCATGCTCCTGGGAGGAAACGTTAGATGCGTTTCTCGCCAGTCGTTTGATAGGTGGGCCCCCTAAAGCATTGTAGGCCTTGGAGGTGAGTGCACAGTGGCATCGCGGAAATGGGCAATGGTATTGCTCAAACTAATTGGCAAAAGCTTGTTGTAGCTCGACAGTCAGATCGTCTTGCGCTCTTAATCGAGGCAGGATTCAAAGACTGCTCTAAAGTCTCCATGAGTCCCGAGGATAAAATCCAGTACCATCATGACTGACCTACACTCCGGCTTGAAATTGTCCTTGATCCACATTTCCATATCAATAAAGTATTGGTGAAACTGTAATCGGTTAGCACTGATAAGCCAAATAAGGCACAATTTGACAAGTAAAACAGAATTTGAAGCGAGTTGAATCTACGTCAATTAGACTGCCGTGTAGAGGCAAAGCTACACACAAGGGAGCAGAAAGATACGGTAACTTTGATAGCCCGAGAAAGACGCCAGAACGGGCCCACTGGCATGTAGCAGTAGCAACTGCTCTTCCAGCCCTACCAGCTCTCACCGAATGCAAATGCTAGAACATAACTGATTTCGTGCCAACTTTCGCATTTGGAACCGGAGAGAGTGCGGAGACAAAACTTTGGCATGGGCCGCGAGAGCCAGTCTAAAGTCTCACTTGTGATCATTGCGCACTCCAACATTGCTCTTAAGCAGGAGAAAGCTGAGCAGTGGTTAGATCGGTAATCAGTTTTTCACAAACTTGAGATTCTTCGTTTTCCCGAATTGGTCCTGACTTTGCCCCTCAGACCGGACATTATTTTGCCGGGCCCCAATGAAATAATTCGACGACTCGAGAAAGGCGGAGTGAGTCCACAGAGTGGAAAATAATCTGGAGTTACGTTGGCCCGTAGCATAATTCTTGTTGCCGAGCCCAGGCTGGTCCGAAAAAATGTCGGGTACTTTGTCACCTTTAAAATGGAATGACACCGCCGGTATCCAGTGTACCATAGAAATACCATTCCGGTCTTCATCGGCCTCCAAAACCCAATTGGCCCCCTTTAGAACTCTGCATAACAGCTTGCCTGGACATCACGTTGTGCCGAGAAAGCTAGGGAAAATGTCCGATATCCCATGTGGGAAGCAAAGTTGAAAGCGCCCCAAATTCGGCCCACCAATGTCGACAACGCAGTTGCTTTCGCCGAAGACAGTGGTCGAAGATCTTGTGCGGAGTAAAAGCCAGCAGAACAGTCTGTTTGGGGGATGAGGAACAAAACTATAACGAGAGTCTTGCGGCGGCTATTCGCTTAATAACCCGGAATGAGAGCAACCAGTTGACTGTAATCGTAGGTCTCCGCTCCTCTGCTCCCAATAAGGCAGCAAAAATCACAGGTATTGCCCCCGAAGACCAGGTCGCCGTGGGTAGGAATAGCAACCTGTGTCGAGACAGCAAATCGACCTCACCATGCCAAAGTGTGTAGCAATAGAGCAAGTGTTGCAAGCTTACTTGGCTGCTGCCAGACATAATTTATCAATGTTTGCCATTGCCGGAACGCGGCTGGCAAAGGCATGCGACATTCTGGGAACGGCCGGGGTGAGGTTGGGTAATTATAGCCGAAAAAGACCGAGTGACAGAAGGTGGCAGTGGCCATCTAAAAAAAGCTCGGCCGCTTTCAGTTGCCGATTAAATTATACACTAAAAACTTTCAAGTATGTGCAATTGCGCCACTAATCCCGTCTGGGAGGCTCAGCGTTGCTTGAATGTATTGGGTCACATTTGCCAACCACTAGGAAGATGCGTTGCTACTTACTGCTCTGACAAGCGCCATCAAGGCCCTGGACTTGGTAACCTTCAGCCTGCTAAGCACATACTTGGTCTTCAAGGCGTATACCCTTGGTCTATCGAAATAAGACTTTCACGATACACTGAATCAACATAATGGGGAGCATACCACATGTGGTCACGAACCGCCACTATTGGACCTGGTAATCACCAGTCAGAAAAATGACGTCACGGAACTTCACTATCTACCTCCATTAAGAAACAGCAATTAGCCAACGGTGAAAATCGCTGAGTCCAGGACTCCTTCGAAATTGGTGGGGAACTTCAACAGTATTGAATTAGCTAGGCCTCAATTCGGAACAATTGAATTAACCTGGGACTAGGCAGATAGGGCTGAAGCCGAAGAGGAATGAAGAATAATTAGACAAATGTTACAAGAACCCCAAGGTGCATTTGCATATTTGAGGTACGGGAACCGCAAAACAGGGATGCCTTGATGGAGGGAAGCCGTTGCAACGGCTCCTAGGCGGCGAAACCCAATCTTTAGGGCACGCAACAATGGGGGGAACGGGAGAAACCGGAAAAAGTGTGGAAACCTTGGGAACACCAAATCAGGGCCGATCTAAGGAATGAGCTTAAGCTGGCAATCGAGAGTTTTACGCCTATGTGAAATCAAGGAAATCATTTAAAAGTAGTATCGGTCAGTTAAAGCTTGGAGTCCAGGATGTCAGTAATGATTAGAGCTAAGCGGAACCACTGGCGACGCACTCCGGTGGCGTTCAATGGTAGACAGGGCCGACTCCATAACCTTGGTTTCAGTTATCTGATCGCATATCATTGGAGATTTGTTGCTAACGGAGGGGAATGCACGTAGGAGATTGGGGGGTTGAACGAATACAAGTCTGCAGGGCCAGATCATAATCACTGTACGATCATCGAGCCATCAGTGGGCAACAACGCCGATCCAGTGTGCAACCTATTCCAGGAGAGCATAGATCACAGCGAGGTATTAGGAGTGTGGAGAGGTGCGGCAATCGTCGCTATACACAAGGAGGGCCCGAAATTTGTCTTCGAAAACTTCAGGCAGGGCAGCCTCGCTGACATCCTCTGTGCAGTGATGCAGTACATAATTCCCCGTATTCAGATCAACAGGGACTGATGAAAGATAGGCCTTTTCTCACCAACCTCGCGTGCTTCTTCGGTGAAGAAACTAAAAGAATGGCTGCAGTTAGACAAATTGATTTATGTTACCCTGACTTAAATAGGGCGTTTGATCCAGTGAATCAATACCTGATTCTAATTACGTTAGACTCGCCTGGTGTCCGAAGGCAGACATATCACGGAATGGAGACCTTTCCCAACCAGAGGGCATTTTACGTCGAAATGAGGGATAGACCCTTAGCCAAGTTGAATGTCGCAGGCATGTAGAACGGATTGTTCTAACGCGAATCTCGTATTACGTTTGCATGTTCTTGACCTTTATGACCACTTGTACGTCTCTCTTACTCGGCTCCGTAAGATCGCATTACTGGCAACCCCGAAACTTGATCGGTACAAGGAAAAGACAGTCGGAAGCGGTGGGAAGTTGAGTAAATTTGGACGGGAGCGTGCGAGCGATACGTGCGTGAGCAACGCACAAGTGGCGACTGCGCTTGGCGGTTAACGTTTAGCTAAACAAGTTATCCGTAGGAACAAATCCAAATTCCGCCACAGACACGTGCCCCTACGGTTGGTGTTTGGGCCAGCTTTCCTGGTCCTTGAAAATAATCCAGTCTCGACTTTACAATCTACATGACCTTTTTTGCCTAGGTCGTCAAGGTGGTGGAGTCTCCAGGAGAAAGAAAATTCAGCATCAATGTTGGGGTTGGGGGTACAGTTAATAATTGCCTCCCAAACTTGTGCAAAGGCTAGTTGTCATCTGGAAGCCTGTAAAGTTTCAGAGTATTATGGCCAGGCACTGTTTTCCGTGAACGACGTTAGTAGGGTGAGGGACACAGGGATATTCTTCGAGTCAACTTTTAGATGGGTGGGCCGTTATGCGGTGGGAGCCCAAAAGGCTAGAGAGGAACTATTTAGATTGAATTCAGCCTTGTCCGTCCATAAATGGAGCTTTCATACCCCCGTCTAAGGCCATGATAAAACACCACTTGGGATACTGTTTACAAGCCCGTTCTCCCTTCTTCAAAAGGATGCCATTTGCCTTGAAAAGGTGCGGCGATCAGCCACGCGAATGGTTTAGGGGCATGGTGGAAAACCATACGAAAAATGACTCCGAGAATTTAACATCTCCTTAGACAGTATTAGACAAGTTGACTTAATGGCTATATTTAGGGTTGTAAACGGCTTGTCCGACCCTAGCCTAGATGGCCTTTTTGATAGGACGTAAACCACTGCATATGTGGTCATGAATGTATGCAAAAAGAAACGATCCGGGCTGCTATTTATGTCGCACCACTTTAACGAACCATGCACAGCATGGTTCTGTTTAAGAAGACGTTGGATCGAAGATGGGATGCTGTGTGTTCCGAGGTGAGGCGCCATTGACTAAAGCGTTGGCAAGTTTCCGAGTGTAAATCCCGCGATCCTTGATTTAGACTGCGGATGCTTGCGCCCGGTAGTACCAGTCGCTGTCAGGGTGTTGAGAACAATTCAGTTTGCGCAGAACATAAGTAAATCCAACCGTTAAACGAACGTCTAGATCGGTCTGTTGTTTGCAAATTCACTTAGCTTCCAACACCACTCGAGGTCTGAAGTACGTTGTTTCCGTGCAGCTATGTTGTGTGATATTGTTTTATGTTTCTTTTGCTAATACCCATTGAACTGGATATGGAATAGGTGGATGTCCAAGCGGAGTGTACGCCAGTGGAAGAATTCCAGACACTCCAACGGAGCGGGCCAAGGCTCGCCCTGTAAGAATTGAAGTGAGATGAACAGGAATGACTCCATGTGAAGTGTCAGAAACTCAGCATAGCCCGTGGATGAATACAACCCCACCGTGCCAAGGAGAATGTTTTCTTTAGTTGCTTCACTGTCCAGGGAATCGAGAGTTGTTTAAGTCGTCAGACGTCATGACGTATGATGACAACGGACGGTGTGGACCAATCAGAGCTGGACACATTCATAAGGTGTACCATTTAAGCGCGCCTTTGACTTTTGGCACGAAACTTGCGGCGATGGCTCGTTGTGGTTGGTTGTTGTTCCTTTCGCTTTCCCTGGTCCTCGTACTTGGTGACAAAGAGGATAAGAAGGACTACGGTACAGTTGTCGGAATAGATTTAGGCACAACATATTCGTGGTAAGTTTTTCAATACGAGCTGTTTTTAATAGATCCGGTTTTAGTGTTGCCGTGTTTCAAAACGGTCGTGTTGAAATCATCCCCAATGATCAAGGAAACCGAATCACACCCTCATATGTGGCATTTACGGAATCTGGCGATCGACTGATCGGTGATGCAGCGAAAAATCAGCTGACCACCAACCCAGAAAATACGGTGTTTGATGTGAAGCGTCTGATTGGACGTACTTTTGACGATCCGTCGGTGCAAAAGGATATTGGTCACTATCCATTCAAAGTCATCAACAAAAACAACCGACCTTATATATCGGTTCAGGTAGGGAGCGAGTCGAAAACGTTTGCTCCAGAGGAAATTTCCGCTATGGTACTAGGTAAGATGAAACAGAGCGCTGAGGCCTTTTTGGGGAAACCTGTGACACATGCGGTTGTTACTGTGCCCGCTTACTTTAACGACGCCCAAAGACAGGCGACGAAGGACGCCGGTGTGATTGCTGGTCTCACTGTACTTCGCATCATAAACGAACCGACAGCAGCCGCTATTGCCTATGGTTTGGATAAGAAAGAGAAAGAGAAGAATATTCTTGTGTATGACTTGGGAGGTGGTACTTTCGATGTGTCCCTCCTAACCATTGAGGATAGTGTATTCGAGGTGATCGCAACGAGCGGTGATACCCATCTTGGTGGTGAAGATTTCGACAATCGGGTTGTCACGCATTTCCTTAAACTGTACAAGAAAAAGAAAGGTAAAGATCTCAGCTCCAATAAGCGTGCCGTTCAGAAACTTCGACGAGAAGCAGAAAAGGCGAAGCGTATTTTGAGTGTTTCGCATAACGCTCGTATTGAGATTGAATCTTTTTACGAGGGTGACACGTTTACAGAGACTCTGACACGTGCACGTTTCGAAGAGCTGAACATGGATCTATTCAAGAGCACGTTGAAACCGATTGAACAGGTCTTGAAGGATTCCGGCTTAAAGAAGGAGGACGTTCACGAGGTAGTCTTGGTGGGTGGTTCAACGCGTATTCCGAAAATTCAACAGCTGATCAAGGATTTCTTCGACAACAAGGAACCCAGTCGTGGTATCAACCCTGATGAAGCTGTTGCCAACGGTGCAGCTGTTCAGGCTGGTGTAATCAGTGGTGTTGAGAACACTGACGGTATTGTGCTGCTGGACGTTAGCCCGTTGACACTGGGAATTGAAACGGTTGGTGGTGTGATGACCAAGTTGATTCCCCGGAACACAGTTGTGCCGACGAAGAAGTCTCAAATTTTCTCTACAGCTGCTGACAACCAACCAACGGTGACCATCCAGGTTTACGAGGGTGAGCGGTCTATGACAAAAGACAACAACCTTTTGGGTAAATTTGATCTGACTGGTATTCCACCAGCTCCTCGAGGTGTGCCACAAATCGAGGTGACTTTCGAGATCGACGTGAACGGTATTCTGACCGTTACAGCGGAGGACAAGGGGACTGGAAGAAAGAATAACATCAATATTGTTAGAGACACGAGTCGTCTATCGAAAGATGATATCGAGAAGATGGTGAATGACGCCAAATTGTTTGCCGATGAGGATAAGAAGCTGGCTGCTCGTGCTGAAGCGAAAAATGGATTGGAAGGTTTTGCTTATTCCCTCAAGACCCAACTTAACGACAAGGACAAGTTGAAGGATAAGTTGAGCAGTGAAGATCACAAGACGATTGAGCGTGCTGCGGATGAAGCGATTCAGTGGCTAGAAAAGAATCCAGAAGCCGACACGGATGATTTGGTTGAACAAAAGAAGAAGCTTGAGGGCATCGTGCAGCCGATCATTTCGAAGTTGTACCAGCAACAAGGTGGAGCTCCACCTCCACCAGGAGGCGAACCCGGTAAAGATGAACTATAATGACATTGTCTTCATTTTAACCGCTCCCCTGTATATTTCCCCCCTTTTTATGAAATGCGTTGTGGTGTGCATCGTTTTGGTGATAAACTGTTTGAAATACTTTACGCATTCTCGCGATGGGTATTTGTGTTCCATTTGCTTAAGTCCTTCGTGGCATTTCTTTGCAAATGTGGGAGTCAGTTTAAACTCGGCGAGGTTCGGTGACTTAACTTGTTAGTTACACCTGTGGAGAAGCCTAAAGTTGTTGCTAGGGCAGCCCTAGTTTGATTTTTTATGTTCGAACTGGGGTTAATACATCGGTTCCCAATGTCGTTCGAATTTGCCTTGTGTTCTGTGGGTTCCGCATATACCAGAAGTGTACTGAATGGTCATCGTCTTCGGCTCGTTATTGTTGGTTCTTCGTAATCGTGTGAGGCATGCGCCACATCCGTGCATGAGGAGGGTTTGCTGAAGCCCTGACAAAGCTGCCATTGGTGTTCCGAAACAGACTTCTTACTTTTAGGCCATCCGCGTCGAGAATTACACACCGCGACGCAATGTATATTGATGAAACCATTACAAACGCCGACCTCTAGTTAACTGTATATACTGAGATGCATGTCTCTCATTGGGGGTTGAGCGCCGGAGCAGTGGCCACAATCGTTGACCAGCATCTCGGTCCAAGCTGAGATTCGACGACGCTGCTCACTGGTCTTAAGGAGAATTATCACGAGCAACTTCGTTTCCTTTGGGATCTGTCTAAGTGGTTAGTTTCATCAATTTTGATTCTCAGCAACCGTTGATAAGCTAGGTTTCGGTTTGCATAGTCGTTGCAGGACTCGGGCTCAATATGTGGTTCAGAATACGACTCTTGGTCTGCATGTATGGTGTTTCGGTGAGGCTTGTCCTTTTTTAACCTTTGTTTGTGCGTATTGTCGGCGTCGTTGTGCGTGCTTTATTATGCAGTTTCACGGAGTTCAGTGTTTGGTGTTAAGTATCTACCTCTATTGGACCGTCATTGTGCATATGGCGTTTTTAAATTCAGCACAGTTCCGAGCAGCCTCCAGAGGGAAGACTCTTTTTATTCATCCAGTTGCAAGTGTAATTACTAAGCTGCAGTCGAATAGGTAGATGGCCTATATGGGACGTGCTTTGATTTGTTCGATACAAGCAGCTGTGTGCGTGAGCACCGGAATTTCGTACGTTGGGCGGAACTTGATGCATCAAGCGTCTTTAATGCTCCAATCCGGGTCTCCGGTGGTGTCCTTATGTACGTGAATGATCCACCTGTTACAAAACAATTTCTACCCATCAGATTTCATCAGTAAACTCGGTGATGGAGGGATGCAGTTGGTGATGTAGTCTCTGAATTTTCATAATGAGTGCCTTATGCTGCCTGCTGGAGTGGCAGCTTCCCTGGCCATCTGCCTGATTTATTACCATATCTTGTGAGGTACACAAAGCAAGTGTACACTTCTAATAAGGGGTCGCATTTTGGTAGCTTCTCCCTTTGGAAGCCACAACTGACGACTTACAGCCGGACCCTGAACTACTCGAAACGGTTTTGAATTGGGTGTCGTTGGTTGGGGGCAAGAAAATGGTATGTAATGTTAAGTCTATATAAATTAATTACCAGCGATACGATGGCGAGAGTGGAAAACAATTTGGGATTCAGAAGAAAATAACGACCAGTTCAAGGTCCATCATGCATTATCTCTTCCATAGTCAGCATCCCCGTGTTCGGTTGTTCATCCTAATTCATAGTTCCCATGGCGGCGAGATACTGTTGGGCTCCCAGGCCAAATCGCGAGGGGTTTCACGTTCAGCTTTGGGTTCTTGTTTCGTTAGGTGCCGGTAACTGCTGCTCAGCTTGAATGCTCCTCGAGATAGCCTATATATCTTGGATGCCGATAAGGTTCGTTTTTGTCGGCCAATGACAGTCACCTGACTTGGGTAATCGTTCTGCATCGGTTTCGATAACGCGGCCATGTTTTACGTACCCTCGACCATTGCCCACGTTTTGTTGATCTTGGGCGCGCTAAACATGACTGGCAGAAGCGATGCGGCGATCAGGCTATGATTTAACATGGGGATGTGGTTGGAGTCTAAGATGTGGGTATTATCGTTTTTTATTACATGCTAGGAGCATGATTATAATGAGAGGAGCGTGCCCCATAACCGCTAAGGTCTACCACACGGAGGCCAAGGATAATCTACCATAGTGGAACCAGAAGTGATATATATATATATATATATATATATATATAATCGAATCTAGATATAGGTACTGTCATCGGAACCATGGCGAAGGAGGGAAACAGTGAGCAAGAAACGGGAAGGGAAAAAGACGTGCAGTCCACCACACACGTTAGTCCTTCTACCCTCCATCTCCACGCCATCGACAATCCATCATGATCCATAATTCCTCTGGGGGTTTGGTACTACCTGATTGCCCAAACTGGATTGGAGGGGTGGTTTAGAGGACCCTCTCCCGAGCTATTGACCGAACAGCCTAAGTCACAAGGCTGTAGGACAATCGGATGGTTGCACAACTCACAATACCGGTGACTGATTAACCAGTTCATATGCCCTTCAGACGGGGATAGATATCCTGGGTGTCCGGTGCACCCCTATTCCATAGATGCCAGTCAGCATACGGCCGTATGCTTCATACGCCGTCTGTGGTTGGTTTGCAGTGAGGGTTTAGCCAACTCCACTTGACTGATTACGCAAGACCGGTCAACCCGTTGGAGGGCGCTGGGAGTTTGCTTTCGTCCTCCCATTTCATTGGGAAATAAGTAGGACTTCCTTGGCAGAAGCTGTGTGACGGGCGGTCATGTGGAATCATTTCGAGAGGTATTTAAGACGAGTGGCAGACTGGGAGCCGAAGACACGCAATCCGATCATGCTGAGAAATTTGGACGCATAGACCTACGTAAGGCTAGGGACATTAAGATGTACGGCCCAGGACGAAATCAGAATCATGAATGCTATACGGCTTATCTGAACTCTTACACTCCGGAACATTGAAAGCCAGCGTAAAGCTGGCGAGTCATGAGGACATGTAAGGAGGAAAAACCCCCTCTTTGTCAACTATTTTCCCTATTTGTGCGTCCACACCATGTTTGACTTCAAACCAATATACGTGTTAACATATGTATACTATGGCGTTGGTTGAGATTTCAGTGGTGAACATAGCGCATAGTCTGGTTACCTAGGAAATCAGTGATAAAACAATGTGCTCTCGCATGTGATCTGGCGTACTTTGATTAACACTGAAAAGAAAGTTCATTAAGAAATGGCAGCCTTCTAGTGAATGGTTTCTGGATCGATTGTGAATTTATTGTATTTTGAGCTATGTGGTTGCTGCTACTATTAGACATCATGTGTGAGGTTAATCGTAAACAACATATTCCATTTTGTTTACTATAGACTTTTAGCTCGGCTGTCACCTGAATACCCGACGACCGCAAAGGACACGAGATACACCTTGATTGAAAACTGAGTCAGTGATAGTGTATGCAATTGCTTGGGCTCATAAATTTTAATCCAAATAAAAGTGGAGTCGGGGGTCTTGCTGTCATAAAATCAGTACTGGGCAGGTGGAACTGGGCTAGTGATCGTCAGCAAACCTTTCAGTACGTGTTATTTCGTGTGAGCGAAGGGTATTTAGAAACAAGTTCATCTAAGTATGAATGCATTTTATGACTGCATGGACTCGGGTATTTATAGTTCACTCAGGCCCGGTGGACCACTGCTGATTCAACTTACTTGGTTACATTTGCATATTATATAGTTTGCGCTTTTGCAAAACATCCATAATTGGCTCAGTGACACTAAACTTTTGGGTCAGTTGAGCGAAAAAATCAGGTCATCTGGTCAATATCCTTGTTTGTATAGACCTCATATAGGTTGAAGTTTATAAGTTATACCTCATGACAGGTTCCGATCTTCATGGACTTTGACTAACTGGCCACGTACGTTTGGCTCCATAATCCCATTTTTATCAGGTAGCGGAGGTCTTATTTTAAACCAAATTTCCAGGCATAATTTGTACCGTGATGCCGTATGATTGTTGCGTCATCCGTGGTTGGTTTGGAATCCAGTTTTGGACAACTTCAGATTAAATACCAAATATAAGTTAACCTGCTAGAGGGCGCTAGTTATTTATCTTTACTGTTTGGTTGGAACACCTTCACGAAGAGAACGCATCAAGTAATGGACTGGTTGGAGCGCAGGTTGATTTGGAAAAGTTTTTAAAACCACTCAGAGCTAACAGACACCTTGAATAGCGAGGCAATTATCTGCCAGAACGAGGAAGTGATCGGTGTCTGCAGGAACCCATACAAGAACATTCATTTCAGAACACCGCGACATTACCCGCCGTGTTACTGCCGGGAGAAGATAAGCTTAGTCAACTGTCGCCGAGATTTTGCTCTTCACGATATTCTGGATCACATCTTGATCGATAATATTTCTCTGTCGTTATAATGCGGTCACGAGCTCGGTTCCCAACTGGCACACCCTGTCATCTTTATATGAAGAATCAACCAGAATTACTCAGAGATCCTATTGGATCGATTTTAGGGTTGCATGTCGTTTATGCATAATTCTAATCCTACAGGACGAAGAATAAACTATTGATCACTTCAAAGTTTTGAATGGTCCCATTGTCGTTCTAGAATGGATTTTCGACGCAATAATGAAAGTCAGCGGTGTTTGGCTGTTTAGATTGGTGCAATAAACTCCTAGACATCATGTAATATTGCAGGTTCTCTTAGTCACGTTCTGCGCCACGCTCTCACCGAGCTTGTATGCTGTTAGTCTGAAATTATTATAAAAACGGTCTTAGCTTAAATCCCCTTTGTTTATAACCAAGGCGTTGGTGCCATAGTCTAGGAGGAGAACTGAACGCCGCTTTTCGCGTCCTCAAGGAGCGGAATACTCACTAATTTAGTGATGATATCATTCTCTGAATGAGCGGCCTCGTGTAAGATGACGTAGTGCATAGAATGTGGCATTTTTTGACTGATAAGTTTTAAACTCCAATAGTTTACTAATGCCACTATGATGTGGCGAGCGTGACCCACTGTTTTCCGTTCTAAGGCTCAGTATCCTACCACAGGCAAGCCAATAAAAATTCCCGTTTTGATCGGACCGTCCGTTGAGAAACAAAACTTTTCCTTCAAACGGTTTTGATTCGGTGGTGCGGGCACATGATTATATAACATGTTAGTTGAACGCAAACATTGATCTTCTGGTTTAAAATGGACTAGGCGAATGAACAAGGGAATGGTCAGCAGCCAGTCTGGAACGGTTCTGCGCTGGGATGCTCAAAGGCTAGAGGAGCGTCCTCGAACGAAAAAAAAACGTTGGAGACACTTTGTAATTTACTCGTAAGTTTTTCTATCGATTATCACAACTTTCATTGCTCTCATCGTGCTGCAGCGTCCTCGACAATCGACTCACCTCAGATTACAGAAGTCAGAGTGATAAGTCAGCACGCTGGGACTATCTCCTGTCGAGAGTCGACCCATATACCTGTTGGAATGCAAGAAGCTTGTGAGGATCGGTAAGTCGCGGCATCACAGTGCGAACGCTACATAGCTACTGCCTCGATATTGCTTGCTTGTCAGAAGTTTGCTTTCCCAAGTCGGGCTTACGATATATCAAGATTCTAGGGGTGGATGCAATCCACTGGCTCTAACACAGTGACTCAATAGACATTTCCGGACTCCATAGTGTCAGTTGCTTTAAGCAAATTGTTAACAGCGCATTGGTTTCCTGAGGGCTAATATCTAGACTAGCTGTGATGCGGTTCTAACGCCCCCCTCAGAATTGAACGTTTAAGACCCAACCAAGAAGACTGACAACACACCGTCACAACGAGACTACACCTTGATGTGGTGTGACGGTTTGCGTGCCTCCATGATCCAACGAGCTATACAGGATGGCTTATCTCAAGCCGAAGATCCAATCATGCCTGGAAGGTCAATGGGTAGAGGCCTGACGAAGTAGTCTCCTGGTCCTCCAAGTTGGGGGTTGATCTGAGTTAGCAGCTCAGCCGTGAAAATGAGTGGAAGAATAATTTTTCCAAGTAGATGGGCGCCTACTCAGCTGTACCCCGCTGCCTTGCGGTCAGGTTCTTGTCAGAACCAAAGGCTTTGGTTGAGAACCCTAATCGTTCTTCTGCTTAGCGGCTGGACTCCCTAGCAGTACCCGTCCATTATTCCCCATGAGTTACACGCCTACAAATAATTCCATACTGCATCGGTCGTCGCGCAGGATAATCAGGACCGCGCTGCCCATTGCATCGAGCGCATTTGGGGTGGGTAGTGATAAGTATGCTACTGCTCAGAGTTCCCTATATTTTATTCAACCTGTCTCTTCTGTCTCCAACCCAATCTGTTTGCCCCTTCTGCCTACCCATAGTATCTCCATTGATAACACGCCCGATACTCGCAACGGTTCATTGTCAATTAGTGTGGTAGGTGGCTTTCAGTCTGCTAGCTCACATTTTCTCAAGTCTCGTCAGCCTCTGAATCTGGGTTCCTTCAATGTGCGCACTTTAATGCAGGCTGGCCAACAGGCGTGTTTGGCTCTGACAGTGGACTCACTTGCGATTGATGTCTGCTGTGTGAGTGAAACACGAATTCAGGATTCGAGTAGAGTAATTCAGCTAACTGCGCCGAACGTCTCGTCAAGATATTTTCTTCGCACTTCAGGAGACGAAGCAGCTCAAGCTGTGGGTCAACGTGGTGTTGAAATAGTCTTGAGTGAGAAGGCTGAAGCAGCCCTTTTAGATTGGATCCCAGTCGTGTGTGTGTGCCATGAGACTGCAGGGATCAGTCGGCGTCCGAAAGGATAGTAGTATTAGGCGTAGTTTATTTGTTATCTCGGCATACGCTCCAACAGACTGCAGCACTGATATGGAGAGAGACGAATTTTACGATAACCTCGTCACTCTTGTTCGGAAGAGCAAACGCTCTGACACTGTAGTGGTAGCAGGTGACTTTGATGCACAAGTTGGAAAACTGAGTGCATCGGAGTCCTATTTAGGTGGGCCATGCGCCTTGCCTGCACAGCGAACAGACAACGGAGAAAGACTTCTCCAATTCTGTGCAGATAATCATTTATTCCTATCTAGCATGAATTTCCGACACAGTTCGCGTCGCACAGCGACGTGGCGTTCTAACTCGACAGGTTCACTGAGTCAGATTGACCGTATCGCAGTTAGCTACCGTTGGCGCAGTTCTGTACAGAAGTGTAGATCATACTGGTCCACGTACGTCGAATCGGACCATGCGTTAGTTTTAATGCGATTTTTGCTGCAGCTGAATGGCCATCGACGCAGGCCACAAACCCGATTGGCTGTCGAACGTTTGTCTGATTCGGATGTTCGCAACAGCTACGAACAGAAACTGTCCGAGGAACTAAGAACATCGACGAGCAGCAATGTAGACGAGCAGTGGGATCAAATTAAACAGGTTATGCATTTGGCAGCAGATTTCGCCTGTGGTCCCAGACCTAGTGTTCATCAAAAACACTGGATCTTGCAAGCGTCGCTAAGTCTAATGGAGCAAAAACGCCAGCTGCCTAACTGCAAAGAAGTGAATAAGATGCGTCGACAGTTGCAGCGTCAGTTGACCATAAGCCTTAAGAATGACCGTGAAAGCTGGTGGGTTAAGTTAGCTGAAGAGATGGAAGTGGCGTCCGCTCCAGGTAACAGTCAAAGACTGTTTAAGCTTATACGCGACAGCGGTGAGCGGCGAACGTCGGTTAGTGAAGTCGTGTGCGATAAGAATGGAGAGCTCATCCATGGTAGACAGGAAAGACTGGACGGTTGGGCAGAACATTTCAAGGATCAGTTTAGCTGGCCACACGCCAACGTATCTAGTTCGACGTCTGGAGCTGTGAATCCTTGGGGGGTGTCACTTGATCCCCCAACGGAAGTGGAAGTGGAGTCGAATATTCGGCTTCTGAAGAGGGGAAAAGCTGCCGGTCCCGACGAACTTCCCCCAGTTCTTTTCAAATTGGGTGGAAAGGTGCTGATGAAATCACTTACCTTCTTGCTTCATGATATTTGGAACGAAGGGCGTATCCCGCTATCGTGGGGTGAGTCACTGATTATACCCATCTTCAAGAAGGGTACACGGAGTGACTGCAGCAATCATCGTGGGATTAGTTTAATTCCGATAGTTAGCTAAGGTGTTTAGCTTCGATAATGCCTTGCGTTTGACACCGATTGCGGAGTAATAACCGCGAACACCAGGCGGATTTCGGCCAGGTAGGTTGCATCGACCAATAATTCACCTCTTCGACAGATACTCGAAACGGCCACACGCACGCCGCTACGATGTAAGTCTTCTCAACTTGGAAGGCTGCTTTCGACTCCGTGGATGACCACACTGTCAGTACTCTCCTGAGTACGGTATGCTCAAGGAAGTTGTGTGAACCTGTTGCGAGCATTGACTGCGATACCTATGCGTGTTTAAGGTATACGTGAACTATCAAGTTCCATTCGAAACGACTAGTGAGTGTTCGACAGGGTACTGAAATCCCCGCCGTTGCCTTTTCAAGTTCTCATGGACGAGGTTGATGGAAGATGCTTTAGGAGGTCTCAAGAGTAGGAGTCGACACTGGGAAGTGGGGGAAAGCTTTGCTGACTAGAATTACCAGACGACGTCGTGGCCGTTCGAGTCTGCGGAACCATGCACGAACGGGACTAGGTACGACTGTCGAGATCGGTTTGCTCGGTTTGCATGTGCTTATGGCACTTCAAATGCAAAGTACTGTTACAGGACTGGACCACAGCAGCGCCGACTGATACTGGAGGAGAGGAAATAACGACTTGGACTGTTTTTCACTCTACTTCGGTAGCTGCGTGTTAACGATGGTAGCTCGGGATTGGGGTAAATATGCGTATATCCAAGCCTCGGTGCAAGCTTACGCTGGAATTGAAGTCACTTGTGCCGTCGGCCTGATATTTCACTGAAGTGAAGGTCGTGTGTAATGTGCTCAATGCGTCCAGTTCTGTGTATGGGGGGGGGGTGGGGTTGCGAGACGTGGAGTATGCGTGTGGGCGATGTTTGTCGGTTGGAGGTTTTCGACAACCGATGTTTACGTAGTATGGCTAGGATTGGATGGAGTGACCGGGTGAGTAATATTGAGGTTAGGAATCTGGTATTGGGCACCACTTCTGAGATTAGCTTGTTTCGGCGTATGAAATTTAGTAGACTACGCTGGTTGGGTCACGTGTTACGTATGACGAACACTCGTCTACCATAACGTGCCTTATTTTGTGTTCCTCCTAAGGAATGGAAGAAGCCACCTGGAGGCCAACATATGACGTGGCAACGTGGGATGAGAAAATGTACAGCGAAGATAGGTAAAGTAGGTGTCTCACGCCTTCGTGGTTGGGGTCCGAAAGACTCATCGACTTGCTGGCTGGAGACACTGAAGGATATGACAATGAACCGTGAACAGTGGCGATCGTGCTGTCATTTTCTATGGAATCAGAATGATTGAAAACATGTGCGTTTGTACAGCTAGACTGTGTTCCGTGTGTTGGCTTTAGCAGTATCTTATCTTTTCCCGCCTGTGTAGGTCCACTCCCTGTTCCCGTTGGATATTCACTCTTTTTATATAAACGTGTAACTCCGGGGAACGGCAGCGGTCAGTGAGGCTTGCCTTGCTGTTTAACGCTGAACGATGGTAATGATGATGATGACTGACAACACAGCTATAGATGAATTGCACGGCTCAATGCAGATCTCGGTTAAAGGTGTCCCAAGACGGGACTCCCTGTTTGTTGTGGGAGATTAGAGCCTGCGCGGCTATGCGGACGAATACACATGTCATTCTAAGGGTTTTGATCAGTTCAGCGTTGCGAGAACAAGTTTCGGTTGGTGAACTTCTCAGACGTGAAAAAGCTAGTTGTCTACAACTCGCACTTCCGACATCCCAAAATCGCTACTAACATGGTATTCGAACGAAGTTTACACAGCGCACCAAGTCCACCATATCCTTGTACGATCTCACTGGACTTTGTCGGTGGAAGATTATGGTATGTTTCGGGGGGGGGGCAATGACAGGTCACGTGGGCGGTGCTGATTATGTCCTGGTGCGTGTTCGCTTTAGACTTCATCTGTGTACGAGCCTTAGGGAAGCCACTACCAAGTTTATTTGATGAAACTGCTCTGTATATGAGGCTCTGTAAACTACGATCACGACTTAGTTGACCACGGTAGATCGCAAGAGGTATAGGATGGGATTGGCTAATAAAAAGAAGGCCGCATAGGAACTTGTGACTTCGGCAAGCTCTTTCGGCTTGTTCGTTGTTCTCTACAGACTTCTCTCATCTCAGAACAACTTAAGAAAATCGAGAGATGGGCGGGACATTTCGATCAACCTAATCGACTTACCAACCAAACAACTAATCCAACATCTTCGGTTTGACTCGAACCACACGATGCCAGCCGCGAGCTGCCAAGCGCCACGGAAATCGCGGACATGGTTAATCCATTAGTGAATGGGGAAGCCATCGGGAAAAGTAGGATTCCGCCAGATGACTACAAAACATGCTTAGGGCCATTAATTGGCTTCCGCTGTATGTGGGAACGCGAGACATTTCCAAGAGACTGGGATGTATCCAACCTGCCTCCATTTCTAAGAAAGGCGATAAAACGGCCCATGGTAACTACGGAGGGATCAGTCTGATTGACGTCACCGGACAGATTGTCTACTTCTTACTTGTTTTGTAGTTGCTCGAGATTGCTGCACTGGACCAAATCGGGATGGGCAGGAGGCAGACTTTGTGGGGGCTGCATTGATGAAATATTCACACTACATCGAGTACTAGGTCACCGCTACGAGTTCCAGGAGCCAACCGTAGCCTGTTTTATTCATTTTGTCGCTGTTTGGCTCAATTAATAGCGGGTCTCTGATACCAAGTTTGACTAGTTCACAAGAATTGTAAGAGCTTACTGTTCGTTCACGACCCCTCAAGTGCGAATACACAGTGAGTTCTGTATTCATTCCGGGGTGGGAGGAGCTGCTCACTTCCCCCGGATGTTCATTTGTTCTATCGATTGGACCATGAGCAATGCAATGACTGGCTACACAGATGTCCGGCGGGGCCCATCAATCTACACCTCGGAGCTGGAGTTCTCGGGTCACGTGGTTGCGCTCGGTAATTCCCCAACAGTCATGCTGCGAAAGTTGGCTTGGAAATGAACGCCACGAAAACAAAAGCCATATCGACCTTTTCAATCTCAGGCTCCCAACAGATTTTGATCGGTGGTAAACATGTCATCATTCAAATATCTAGGACAGGTTTCTCCACCTGATGAACAAAGAAAAGAGGATCGGCAAACGTTTTTGCATCTTCGATGAGAACTGAAGACGCTCAGTGAAATCAACCGTCGAAAGAATATTCATGTCTTTCGTGCCACAGTTCGTCCAATGGGTGCGAGATTTGGCCGCTGCAAGTCGAGGATAAGAGGAGATTAAAAGTATTCGGTCACTGGTGCTTGCGGTGAATTCTCCGGATAAACTCTGGAGAACGAATCTGCAACAACAAACAAGAAAATTGTGCTGGGATACTGAAAGGCTATCCATCTTCCTTCAACGCCTTAGGTTTTAATGGCTCGGTCAAGTTCTACGGCGCTCTGACACGGAACCCTCTTGGTGAATGCTGTGTGCCCCGACTGAAATAAACACTGACGATCTGTACGGATTTGGTCTCCGGTTGCAGTGATTTACGATGCTCATGGAGGCGAAACGATACCTAGTAGGAGATAGTTGTGTGAAAGTGAAATTAAGTGAAACGCTTATTGCATATTTGTACCAGCCTGTGTACAGATCGTTTGAAGAAAAAACGAAAACAGTATGACTGAAGAGTAATGGACGTTTATGTAAAACCCACTGCACGTGCCAGCTCTTCCAAAATAAACCTTACAGTCCGCCCGATATCATCCATGGTTCTTCTGTGGGCTGTTTTACTACCCGATTTCCCAGCCTAGATTAGGTCTGTTTATTCCAGGGTGCACCTTTGGTCTTTTTTTGCTACCAATCGGGATCTGTAAGGTAGCGGAAATGTCCCGGACGAATTTTTGCACAGTTGATCAGTCCATGTACATCCTCTGGGAAACCTTACTTGGCAGATGGTGCACGAAAAAGAGCAATGGTCCCATTTAGTTATCGGCCCACAGTCGCCACTTTCCAGTTCTACCACAGAGTTTCCGATATCTTTTTTTTGGGGGGAGGGATGCTTACCAGATGAAAACCCATCAGATCCTTGACACCGCCGCTGCTTGTTCACGGCTACTTGAGCCTGAGTCTACCTTATTCACGGTTTGCCACCAATATCGGTGTCTGTTCTCTCATTCTCAACCCGGGGTACGCCCGTTGGCATACGACGCTGCCGTATCCCGGCTGAGACCCAGACCTGGTAAACATTCCTCACTCCAGACTAGTTACTCCTACTCATTTCTGGCACTTGGGCTTTCCGGATGGCTGTTGATTCGGCCCACCAATGTTTGAGTAGCTTTGTTGGTTGATACCGGTGTTAATTGTCTGAAATCCAGTAGTATGTTTCGCATACGAATGGATGAACGAAATTCTCCTGGAAGCGTACGACTGGTTTCACGATTATTGCCGCTCTTCAGGTATGCGTGCCCGGTACTCCCTTGTACAACGGGTGCTTCTAGGGCAATCTCGTTCACCCCTACGTGTGCGAAACATACTATTGAGAATAAAAACCAATACTTTCGGGCTTTGTGTCCCCTTTCTGAAGGTTAGCTTTACCTGACCGACGGAGATCCCCCGACGAATCACCATGTGATTCTTAAATGGACTTATCATCCATTCACGCTGCTAATGATTCAAGTGAGATTCTAGTGTCTGAAATCCACTTTCTTCGCTTCATGATTCCTGGGTTCTGGCTGCGAATGCTCAATAGCCAACATTTCCAGGCATCTCACTCACTGGTTCTACTGGAATTCCTCGGCTTTTTGGCCTGAAATAACCAAAGGCATATACACTAATATATCGGTCACTAGCCCCAAGCGGTTTGCGAAACCGTATTACACTACTGTCTTGCAAACCTTCTGATCAAAGGATCGGAGTGAAGCTCTCCAGGACAAACGTCTACTTGTTTGGGAAATCAGGTAGCGTCAGAGATACAAGCGAACTAAGAATTTCGGCAAGCAGTGGATGATTCAGATCAGGAGAATGAGAGAGTTTTTAGCCACTTGACGCGTGCAAACTACAGGAGCGGGAAACAAGCCAAAGACTCCAACGTTTTCGTGAATCTCAGGAGACAATGTTCACGTAAACGACGCGTTTATTGAAAATGGACTTTTGGTTGTTGCGAGCAACGTGCAGCACATGATACGTTAAGAGAACTGAGGATTCAACCATCCGCAAACAGAGCAGTCAAATTTTGTATCACCCAATTGGAGGAACCCAGTTAATAGTTTAATAAGCGAAGAAACAACATTCACAACCTCGCGGCCTTGAACCGCAAAAACCTATTGGCGCTAAGTAGGAGTGATTTACTAACTTGTCCAGGTATTTTAGTAAGGCATCTTGCACAGTTAAACAAAGTCGTCCCCAGGTCGATGGAAGTTAAAACTTGCCACAAATCATGGGGAAGTGCGTTCCCCTTTCTTTTTCTCCCGTTCTGTTTTACCGTGATTTTGATAACACTGTTTGTTTTGTGAGTGTGAAAACGATAGCATCGCTCGCGATTTCCAATGGATTTGGTTGCGTGTGCGTGTTTGTGTTCGGCGGTCAGCAATTTCATTGCGGTGAAATGTAGTATTTCTCGCGACATCTCGACTCATTTCGGAGAATTTGGAAGTATCGATTATAATGGGACCCCTCACTGTCTGGTATGAAATTGGAAAACTTCTCGGGTGTATTGTTACGTAAATGTTCGTGATCTACTTAGTAGTTTGTACTCCAAGCGGAGTGAAAGTAGAGCAATGTGACCTCGATGAACCAGATACCATTGATTGTCGAAGATGCATCCAATAGTCTCCTGTATGCTGCTTAATTTTTTGCCTAAAGCACTCCTGATAACTGAAGTAGTGAAGAAGTGGCTTTATTTGTAAATGATTTACCGTGCACCAAATAAGTGAATACCTCAATAAACGTACTATAGGAAAATGTCAGGTGGCACATGTCTGTAAGGTTGCCTGTGTTTCATTTGCTTTCATAACAGGAATTCCTCCATTGTGGGAGCCATTCATGTCGTCTGCATAATCCAGTGACGGATATGGGAGGTAAACCACGTAGCGTCTTTGTGCACTGAACCGTCGAGAGCCGGCCTAATTAACTTAGCCTGAATGCTTTTCTACTCACTTTCGTTTTCTCTGGGTTCCCGTCCCAGTGAGAGCTCGAGAAGTATGCGATGCTATGGATGTTTCTTAGCAAAATTGAACGGCAACACAGTGTTTTCTCAGTTTGCCATATCAAACTGGATGTTGGTACTGTGTGAAGAATTATTTAGGGACAAAATTAACTCTCTGACTACAACAAGCTGTCGAATAGTCTTATCTTTAGTCGCGTCGCAGTTCTCATGCACATGATTGCTATGAACGGATTGGTTTGTTCTTATTTGTACAACCTATTCTATCGCTTACTGGAATTTGTTCCATGCACGCGCTCTTGGAAATTTCATGCAAGTGTGACACTATTGTAAACGAATGTCCCAGCGCCACTTTTCCGATGCCATACTGTTCACTTGGCTCATTTTTTCCTGGGCTGTTGGATGTCATACTGCCCTCACAGCTTGCCATGCAAACGGTTCGCATTTTTCAAGGCCTGCTGGTGACGACTGGTCACGAGCCCGGTGGAACGGTCGTAAAAAGGAACGGGATCTTGGTCTTCCAATAGGATCCGAAAATTACGGGCCAGGGCCTCCAGTAAGAGATCTCGATTTCCCCCTCATTTGTGCCATCCCAAGTTACCCGTCCGAATTACATCAACCTGAAACAGCCGAAAAGTGACTGGAGTGAACAGTTGTGTTAGGAAAGGTGTCAGGTGTTCGGCATAACGACATAAACTGTTAGCCCTTTGGTTTTGATACGTTAGTTTGGTTTTGTTCCAAAAGTCTGGTTTATGTTTTGTAGTACGTCACAAAATTTCTTAGAGTAAACTGTCTTGGGATTTTTGCTCACAGGCTCCGTCTGAAATAATATGCCGTTAACGTTTCATAGGCTTCACTGGGTGACCAGTTCAATCAAATAGGTTGTTTTTGTGTGCTGGAAAGTACGCCCTATACTAGTGGGACAGTACGATCCATTAATATTTATTCGTCGAAGAAATCCAGGCCTATGTTTCGATCGGATCCTGTTTCAAGTTCTTCCTCACGATTAGTAATATTTGTGATTTGGTTTTGAAAGTAACATTTACTGCACTCTCTTCAGAGGCGTTCTGAATCCTGATTGGCGTAACTCACGTTTTCCTGGGAAGCTGTATTATTTTCTGCAATTTAGTCAAAACCCCTCAGATGGTCTTTGTTGGTCTCTGCGAGATCAATCTGGTTTCCTAAGCAATTCGCTTTGCATAATTGCTTATGATCCTAAACAGGACTCCCAAACATATTGCAGTTGTACTCACATGAAGATCCCGGATTTCATACCCACAGAACAGAAATTTCTTATGACCTTACTAGTACGTCGTTTTACACATAGAAAGCCAGGAGCTGAATAAGATAAAACACCCGGTCATCTCTATGTCTATGAATTCGTAGATCCTGGTTATTTTAGCAATCATTGTTTTTAATCCCGGGTCTTCGGTGTACGCGAAGAGCCGAAATGCATTCCTCTGGGTACGTCCCACAGGTTGCAGATGGTATAACGACGGACATTTTGGTGATTGGTCATGAATAGGGCGCCGTCGAATAAGCGACTGAGGACCAGTGGCACTATACCATTTCATGACTGAATTGCGAAAAAATAAGGTTGAAATGAGAAACTATGAAGTGAATGTGAGAACGTGTAAGTCTAATTTGAGAACAAGCGGCTGTGGCAAATCCCGCTGGCCCCTGGTGCATCACATTGGCCAAGTGAATACATTAGTCATCAGTCTATTGTTCGACCTCTATCTCCTAATACTCCTTGTGAAAAGAACTAAAATAGATGTCCGTGCATCTTGGTCGTCTCGTACATACCGCAGAACTACGGAGCACTGCATTGTGTTGACGCCCGTACACTGGTACGTATGATGCCCGACTAAGGTCTGTCCTAGCTCTTTGAACCCCAGCATTTCAAATCCTGGATCCGATGATGAATGTGCACCACTGATGGGCTCTAAGGAAAGGGAAACTCGAGTCTGGTGCTTCCCGGGTATAAGGTTGACCAGAGGACCTGCGGTATGTGCGTTCAAAGTGGAGTCTGATGGATAAACAGTCAAAGCTAAAACTTAATTGATGTGTTCTTGAATAATAGTGCTTCAGTATGCTTGGTTTTTATCTACACGCAGTACCCTGCGTAATGGTAGTTTTCTCCCTATACGTAGTGAGAAAAATCCCAAGAAAAGGTAACGATGGTTTAATCTGTTTGCTGACGGGGCTGCGAGGTAACGACTGAAATCAAAGCACATCAACGCAAAGTTAAGGATCGTAAACAGTAAACGAAACTGAATGACTTACCCTGCAATGTCGATCAAAATTCAGCTCATCACCGTAAAACACAGGGTGTTGTACGACTTCTTTATCCCTGTTTGAGCCGGTGTTGTTATAACCTCTCTTCTATCTAGTATTTTTTGTGCACAGCGGATACTGTTTTGGATATAGCATTTCACCCACCTATCATAGATGTGCTTTTGTATGAAACTGAATGACATGCTGATTCCTCAAGTTAACGAGATACACAAATGGTGTAAATCAACCGAGTAATCTTCATAACCTTTCACATTGGTAAGGGTGCTACAACACACAATCTTGATGTACACCGAACTGCCGAGAGTTGCAATGCTTTGCTTAAAATTGTTTATTCGGGGCCGGATGGATGTGCAGCGCCGATCATTTCTAGCAGAATTGAAGCAGTTGCGCACTCTTTCCGTGATTTCTTAATGATGAACTCGGCGTTGCTGCTGCATCATGAATCAGTTGAAAATCACATTAAACCTCCTCCACCTGAAAAGTCTCTTAATCCGATGATCTCGGATTCTTTATTCTAAACTACCAATTGCCGACTTGGTTTTTGTGTTTGAAATATTCACTCGAAGTTTGAGAAATCAAACTATACTGCACTCCGCCTCGAGATATTGCTACTCCGTTACCAAATGAAGAAGAGGAATTACGTCTTGCAGCTTTCCACTCAAACATTTTGGGCGATTAATAATCGTCGAAATACAATTTGGCAATTTTATTCCTAATACAAATCGATTTCTATATCAAAGTCGACTGTACGCCGTTGGTGATTTCTTCCGTTTACCGCATTCTATTACACTGTCAATTAACCATAAAACCAAGATCATGGATTTTTGGTGGATTTTACAATAATTACCAGTGCCCTCTCGACAGCAAACGTTTGGTAACGCCTTCGCATTTGTTATGTTTCCCGGCTCGTTACGAGACTATCGGATCTCGATCCACATACATCAGCAGTTGCTGATAATTAGTTATTTCTCTAACCACAATAGATATTCGCTTACTATTTTTTCCTTTTGGTGCATGCTCCATCATTTGTTTGTAATTTCGTTTTTTTTATTTCCACACAAACCGAACATCATTTGATCAGCTCTGACTCTGGAAATCACTTCACTTCAGAAGTCTGCCTCTTTCATGTCAGAATGCTCCAAGGTCACCAGTTCGTCTCTTATTTCTTGCAGATGTGTAAAACTGCTGCGTTCTGTTGACTGCGAGTGAGCACCATGATCATTTACCCGGAATCTCATGATCACAGATAATTGGCATTCTGGTTTAGACAATTTCAATTGATGATACAACGCATACCGCAAATCTTCAAATTAAAATGGCTGACTTTCTTCTTCAGCTGTTACTGTTCCTGTTATTATTATTATTATTATTATTATTATTATTAGGGCTCTTGTTACGGCGATGGTTATGTAGCTCTTCCATCATTTTCCCTGGTCCGTTTGCCAAGAACTGCGTTAGCTGAAGCAATTTCTTTCAGTACGTTACAAAATACAGATGTTGCACAAAATAGTCCGACGCTATTATAAAATCGGTTTTTCTACCTTTGAAGGACCATGCACGGCCGCATTTTCCGATGACCTATCCTCAGTTTTTCCAAAATGCACCGCATAAGTTTGACCTTATATTGAAACCCCCGAATGACGAAACTTCACAACTTGGTTTTCTCACATTCAACTGTATTCTTATTATTTAACCTGTAAATGGACTGAAAACACCGGTTAATCCCATTGTTTTTGGAAAACGAATACCGAGTATCGATTACACTATTTATTGTAATTATGAGATGATACTTTCATTCATCATTGCCCAATTACGCGGTGAAAAATTTGAAATAAAAATCTTGCTGTAACGGGACCTCAATTCGCATTGCTCAATATATACTGCTACATCTGAGTAATCTAGTTTGACTTTGGCGCGCTGAATTTCTCACTCTTGACTTGAGGAAATTAGTGCTTAATTGAAAATTGTGTTTGTGCTTTACACTCAAAGAGAAATTGCTTCCCCCAAAGTCCCATGAGAACTACAGTAATAGTGAAAGAATAATATTAATTATTATTTGTTGAGGAAAACTTAGCGAGGGCTCTCATAAAATTCGACCAGTTTCATGACTGCAAAAGGTAGGATTATCAGAAATCACTTGTTATTTCTTCAATGGGAGTGCGAACTACAGCGGGAGCCAATCAGTCCGGGGATCGTGTGTCAAAGCCGTCTCATTCTGACAGTCAGAGACTGGCATTAATCATTTCCACGATTCTGAGTGATCTGTGCTTACGAATTGGGGTAAAGTGTCCCATTCCCGACAGACACTTTCGAGCTCTTGTTCCAAATCCTTATTAATTTGTTCCACCAAAATCCTTTCCGTAACCAGTTTATCCCGTCTTTCTAGAGCTTCTTTCGTCCGCAACTCGTTCGATCTGGATAGAGTAAATGTAAAAGAAACAGAAATCATTTTGTCGTTTGCCTGGAAGTGAGGCAAAAATGTTTCGTATCTCACATTTTCTTTAAATTTGACCAATTCAATATTTGTCCGGTCTTTAATATACTCGTTAACATCAGTTGACACTATTCTGTGCCATTAGACAGGGGATAAATGCACCTGGCTGTGGTTTTTAATGCGCCATTATTATTGTTTATTTCAATACAGTTAGTATTCATTCGATCATTTTCCATGTGTATATATAAGTAGCGGAAATAATACTATACTTATAATGTTTGCAATACCTCGCTAAAGTGGAAGAACTCCACTCGTTGATGTGAATAGACAAACGCACAGGCAGAAATGGCTCACAGTTGAAAATGGTTATCATGTTTCCGGGCTCTGTAGAGAAGAATCAAAGAAGCGCAAAACATTAATCAAACCGGCGAAAGTATCATATGGCTTATTCGTCTAACGTGTTGGGAATGACTGACCAGGGATGATCGACTGTACTCTTGTATGATGAATCAGTTTTTGATGCTGTTTATCTTAACGCCTTTTTCCTTTTGCATCACTGGCCTGCTCTTAACAGTTAAGACTATTGGTCGTTTGCTTTGGCGCGTTTCTGTGCAATGGATGTACCGAAAATCGGAGCCACAACGAGAGGGCAGTCAGAAGTGGAATCCTGTGTAATCTGTTTATCGACAGCATGCACACAAGTAACATTGAAATGACAATCATACTGGGAGGACAGCATTAGGTTAAGTAAGCCATCCGGAATAATCAGTCCGAGTCCAATTACAAATACATGAGCATGACAGTCGTCTAATGCTCCGAAGGGTACGCAAAAAATTTTTCGAGTGGTAGTTTAACTATGGAGCACATCACGATGTAGCCAAGCTTTATCCGTCCCACTTCAGTTCGTCCTTGACATACAGTTTCTTTGTAAATGATGTTATCCACAGCGAAATTGTCTACTACAGGAATGAATCATAATGGAGGAGTACTACTACTCTATTGTGTGGTGTCGAATATAAATAAAACGTGTACAAATCTCGTATCTGAGTCTTAACAGAGATGTGGTTGACTCTCATCACAGAGAATTCGTAACTACCTGCACACCGGATTGCTATGCAGTGGTCGAATTCAGATATTCTGATAGCGGATTGAGCGGACAGGCGACAATTCTTTGTCGCCTGACTAACAGAGACCTTATGGCTGAATGAAACTTTATGATCCTGGTGGTCGGTATCCCCTCACAACAGGGGGCTCCATCGGCTATGTGGCGAGTCCCTCTCAGTACACCCATGTGTAATGCATATAATAAGTTACCAATATTTCGATGACGGTGGGTTATCATCTACCATCAACATACTTTTACCAAATGAGTTACAGTGCCAGACATGTGACAAGAAATTAAAGCACTCGAGTTCTAAATATTTGATCTTTGGTCTTTTAGTTCCTTTTCTTTTGGTGAGTGCCGGCATCCAAAGCTGCAGGTTTTGAGCACTGATCAGAAATGGAAGGACTGGCATCCAAGAGATCCCTTTACGAGCACCATGGTATTGATCATCACCAGTCATGCAGTTTGTCTTCTGTCCTCGACTTTTTCAGTGCAAAGTCAAGTTCAGGCTTGTCAACCTACCACGTAGTCGAACGATGGCGTACTCCGGCGAGTCGCACTTTCTTTCTTATTCAGTCAACTAAGTAACTGTAATTGTCAAACCGACTTCCTATGGGTGCTTGATCAGCAGTGCACTTTCTGGCTGGTTTGGCTTCCCTGTTTTGCGAGATATAAGAAAAGTTGTAAATCAAATAAATTTTGCTCATTTGACCAACATTAACTTGGTTGGATCGAAGTCTGCTGCAGTTAAGAAATAGGTTGAAAGATCGAAAAAGAGACTGAAACAAACCATATGCGATTAGTCCTGGGATCTCCGCCGATTCCCATATCACGTGCTTCTCTGGGAGCCGGACTGACAGCGGAACGTTTGTACCTTGCCAGTTATAGTTTTCTGAATCTCTTGAGTATATTGTAGACTCTCTTGGTTACAATATTTTATCCATCCCTTCAATATGAGACCAGGTGATGTACTAATTTTTCGAGTCAGTAAAATATATAATAGCTGAACGTCAGCTGGTAAACTCAATAACTCCTCCTAGACTTTCTCTAGCAGGAATTCCAAGTGGTGTATGTTTGTCAAACTGAACCTATGGTGCTCGTTATCCAGTATGAGTAACTGGGTGAGGTACACGATCCAGGTGGATAGATTCTGTCGATTTACAATTTGATGCAGCACACAGAGCAAATGAGTTTTCTCTTGTTTTTTTTTTAATTTTAGAACTTAACTCATCATATGATTTGGATGTACGGTTCTGCTTGTTTAATTCCAAAGTGCAGCATTCTGTTGTCCGTAGTCAATGAGTTGATGTGGCAAACACCTTACGTTCATTCAAAATCTGTGAAGTAAAAACAGTCTAATTCATTCTACACTCTGAACGTGGTGCACATGGTTGGCTTACTTTCACCATTTTTATTGCCGTAATCGGTTTTCTTATTGAACATCCGGTTTCGATTTCCTTGTGTTATGTATACCCAGTTAAAGATAATTTGCTTTCGAACGATTTTCATTTAGTGTAAGGCTGATTAGTATTTTTTTTATTGTTGCAGGAGTTGATTTTAGTTGAAGACCAATAACTCATCTTTCAATATCGATAATAATTACGCATCTTATTTCGACGACAGGTTCCCCGGACCCCTAGTTATTTTCTGTATCAAACTAGGATAGGCCAGAAATGATTTTGCACTTGTCAATTGATTTATCGAACTGTCTATTGGCCAACACGTCTCCGTTCAGTGAACTTGTTCGATCGGGTGCAGCCTGATTCTCGCACTCGGTGTAATGATATACCTAGTAAAAAGATTAGAACTTGGCTGACGTACAGCTCTATCGCGCTGGATGATTTGAACTAACCAGGTCATGGTGAACACATTTCACAGGTCACTGCTACTCACATTCGTTGCTGTTCGAACGAGCTGATCGAATTCAAACAAACATATTGATTTCCGTTATTCCGTTGGGCTGCATTTGCGTCGAACAACACATGCGATTCGGGACTCCATGAATCAGATGTACTGGGCTGAAACCGAACAGAGTTATTCATATCAAATCACAACTGTTTGCCAAGTGATAAAAATGTGTTATTCAACTTGTCTGGCTGTATTAATCTGTAGGAAATATGCTTATCCGGGACTTCTTCAGACAATGGCAAATTTTTTGTCATAGATTTCAATATCTCACTTTGAGAGTCAGTTTAAAAATATTCCAACCACTGGGATTGTTGTTCCAAACAGTCCATACTTTCGTAATTTTAGGTCTTACTTTTGTGGGCGATAACCATTTTCTATGCATTCTGATTCACTTTCAGCATTTTAATATTCTGCTTTAGATTGAGTACAAAAGTAGAGGAGTATTTCATGCTTTATCCAAAGGATGTCGTTTCCTATTGGGACGGGAGCATTAGAGAAGAATGAGCAAAAATGATAACCATCATAACCCCTGAAAATTATTGGGCTCCGTGGATGCGAAACGTTGAGAAAGAAGCGATTTGAACAGAAGGCACATTCCAAGGATAAGCGGAATAGCACGGTTGATAACAGATATAAGCTACTGAAGTCGATATACCTGTTCCTGATGCACACAGTTTGAGTCAGACATTCAGTCTGCAATGAATTTTCCCAGTGTGTTTTGTTAAAGGTAATAAACAAAGTAAGAACAAGTGCTTTGCAAATTGAAACAAATTAGTAATCATTGGACTGGATTGTGATCAAGATTATGCCGGCATTCGTGGATTGTCAGTCGGTGCTGCGATACAAGTGGAGATGTTTTTGGGAACTGCACACAACTTCTAGTGATTTCATATGTTCATATGCCAATGCCAAATCGGAGGAGTTAAGGTCATGCTCATATCCACCATTCCCGTGAGGTGGTGGTGGGGGATTATTTCACATTTTCAAAACACAAGCAGACGTTCGGCAGGATTTCCCACGCCTCAGCCTAGGAACCAGACTGGATAGATTATATATAAAGTTAGGCTCTCACATTTGAACCAAAGACTCTTAAACTGAGGGGTTTGACTCCTAAACTTTAAAAAATATTCAGTCAGGTGGCGAACACGTATCCAGCTTGTGGTCTGCGGTTAGTGCACGGGGTTATTCGATTACAATATTAACTAGATCTGACGCGTTATGCAGTAACGCATCTTGGGTGAGTGGTCATCATAATTCGTTGTAGGGATGCTCAAATAGCTACCTGTAGTTCCATTACTCAGCCGATGGCGCATATGATAACTCCAGAATCCCACTTAGTATCCACGCCTGTGTACCGATCTCATTATGGTGATGTGCCAATCCTTTTCGAATTTCATGCGCGTTTGAGTAACTAAACGGTATAAGATATTCACTCAAGGTTTGTTTCAATCCATAGATTCGCACACGTGATTCGTGGTGATGATTACGGCAACGATAAACCTATTCTTTATTAACAAATTAGCGGAATCAATAATATCATGAAAGTGCAATGATTCCTCGAGAAACCCGATGCAAGGTGTCATATCGCACCATGGGAGGCAACTGTAAATTGTCACTTCCGTTCCACTGAAGCAATCCATCGATGGATATTTTATCCAATTTGAATTGTGGCTAGTGCGATTTTGGGTTTACAAGGCACCAGTCCCCGTGTGGCCAAGGATTTTCGTCCCCTGATCTGTGTAGTTCAGCTTCTTTAAAGTGAAAAATGATTACTGCCAGAAAATAATCGGCTTTCTTGTAATGCAAGTAATGTGTTTTGAATGGGAAAACAATTTTTCCTGATTTCGGCCCCCGCCGTCGTTATCCTGGTCGTCTAGTGCATGCACCAGCTGATTTTCCGTCCATCCGTCCTTGCATTCACTTGCGCACTTTGAAGTTGATTTAAGCACTGCTATCTCATTTCGACTGAGGTATGTGTGCGCGTGATGAGTCCATTTAGGAATCGGGAAGACGGCTAATCATAACCAGTCAGCTAAATGAGGACAGATAGTTGCAGGTTTGATTTTTATATAAATAATGAATGTATGAATGAGAGCATAACGCAAAATTTTGCGTCCTTAGTGAGTTTATAAGCCCTGCCCACTCCTCAAGATCCAAGTGAAACTATAGTGGCAAATAAGTCATCCTTTCAAATAAAACACATTGTATAAGACTATCAGAGCACTCCTTCAGCTGTGTGAATTCAGTTTGAATCAAGTTTTGACTGGATCAATAGGATGGATTTGGAGTGTATTGTGGTCAGCGGTTGTCAACATTCCTTTCTGTTCCTTAGTCTTAACTCTTTTATTCGTGGCTGGCCGCCCAGATACAGCATATCTATTGATTAAGGCGCTAATCAAGCCGACATAATTTGTTGCTTCGTTCTTATTGTATTAACACGAGAATGGCTGATCCTATGGCAATGTGCTCATAAGAAGAAAGTAGCTCTCAAACGTCGTTTGCATTGTTTATATCAATGCATACACTGTTCTGTGTCACCACATTGAGTCAGTTATGAAACAATTCAGCGATTTGTCTGAATTCCTAGTATATTAATGGCTCCTATATAAGTGATGTACAACGGCGTAAACGATTTTGAATATTGATGTGATTCGTAGATCCGGTTGACGGTTTTCGAGGCTTTGTGATCGCTGAACTGGGAGTATAGAACGTGAAAACCTCTAATATGTGCGTTGATATCGTCATTGTGCACCACAGTCTCATCATCAAACGGAAGATCAGGATCCATGATTGCTAGTGAAACACACGTAGAGTGAATGTCAAGCCTAGTCTAACACATAGATAGCGCTCATCGGTTAACAGTTTTGAGGTACAAGAGCTTGTTGTTCACGCAGTGCCGGGTTCTAATGGTAAGAAGTTCTCCCATAATGCGTAAATCCGTGACCTGTCGTGGTCTTGTGGAAAAGGATTGTGGATTTGGACTTGGAGAGTGCCATTTGGGGTACTCCCACTGCTGCTCACCTGTTCATGCGACAGCCTCTCATTTGCCGTGGCTATCTCTTCGAAGTATCCCACGTTTGTTACAGTACAAATAAAATAAGTAAATTGGTTATTATTATTATTATTATTATTATTATTATCATTGCTACGTGTTGCTGTGAAAAGTTACCCTCAGCATCAGGCACTGGCCATGATTTCTGGGCCACTGTTACTGGCAGCTTAGTAGTTGAAATGAAGTTTTTGTTCGCGATATCTAATTGACACCGTTAATTTGAATCCGTTCTCGTGAGAGCAGAATTGACCCTCACAGACTATGCGTGATCGTCAGAGTCTGTAAATGCTGATGAGGCAGTTAAGATGACTAAAGGATAAGCTGCCGGCTATTGTCAGTTATTCAGGTAGGTGGGCAACTCAGTAACATTCAGACGAGGTGTTTCGCTCACATCGTTTGATGCAGGCAAACAACAGCTGCAGTATTTCCCGACGCGGAGTATAAGAGCCCTCAACCATAGTTTAGCAAACTAATTGTGCTTGTCTACTGAAATATGGAGAGTAAAACACAACGACAGTAAGTATTACCTGTATTACGGTCGAGTCATTTTGAGCGACCAGAACAAGTTCGTCATAAAGACTTTGCCACGCTCCGGTAAATTCTGTCGAAACCACCTAAAGTTCATGGTAGGGCAAAGCCCAGGTAATTGGATGGTTTGTAAAGCATAACACATTTGCTAACCTCCAAAGTTTCCACAGCCATCCGAATATCTTCCACGATTGTCTGATTTTTAGAAGCATGGCTCAGGCGAAATACTCTGAAATCAAGATGCGAGACGTGTACAGTCACAAACAGATGCACGGGCGAGCAAAACTGACCTATCAAACTGATTCAGCGTACTAGTCACCATAGTTTTAACTTCTGTGATCTCTTTGGCCAAAGCAGTCAACACGGTAATTGGAACAGAATTTTCCAAGATCTTTTCATATGGTGAGTAAAATTTGCTTTCCATCTCTGAATCCAGCCGGGGCTGTCGTAGACTAAGACTACTTGCCAAAGTTGAGTTCGGCTGTCTGACTGACAAGTTTGCTTCATTCTCCGTGTTAGTTAATTCTTCAGCACTGTCCTCCATGTTCAATATGGGGTCGATGCTTGGATCGATGAAAATCGACGGCGGAGTCGGTTCAGTTGAAGTCTGGTCGTTTTCCGCTGGGCTACTTCGACATTGCAGCTGACCGATCCATTTAGGACGTATCGACAAACTTGTCAGAGTACGCACAATCCACGACACCGTACGGTGGTCGCAGGACAGAATTCGCTGCTTCTGTGTGCGGATGCACTGAGCCAAGGCTTGATTGAATTCAACCAAACGCCGGTCCAAATTGGATTGCAAACATGTTAAAGACATCCGGTGGTTTGAATTTTCAGACGGAAGAAAGCTGTTTGCGGAAATTATTTGAACGGAGCTTTCCGTGAACGTTAAAAATGAACCCAATTACAACAGCGACATTAGGCTTGACAAAGTGGAATCCAAAAGAACAAAGGGCTTTTGATATAAACTGAGAATGTTACTGGTTATTTTTTATTTATTCGCATCCCAGCTATCTTTCCAGGAAGTTAATGGTAAAGTGTATCCGAGAGCTATGACTTGAAAGGCAGTAACTGTTCACAAAAGTAAATTCGCAAACCTGCAGTGAAAATGTAGGGTTGATAGTTGCATTCCTATCGTGGGTTAGGTTTCGGCGGTTTATTTTAGGGGAGAAATGAGTTGCTGGTCCCCAAACATGTGACTCCATCCAGAATGTGGCACATTTTGGAATACAGAGGTCTTCGGTCGGGACTTCAGAATTGAACCGGTTGAAAAAAACAACTGCTTTTATCGCCATATTTCGGGTTACGAATACAAAGCGTCCATCGCTATTGCCCTTTAAAAAAGCCGGGTTAGACTAACGGTAAAATGAGTCAAGTTTTGCCACAAGGAGCGTCTATTTTTTGGAAATGTTTATTCGTTCCGGTTTGGTTCTTCAGTGGCTGTAGGAAGCGTTTGTTTCCTGGAAAAATTTGCAGGTCCTGAAAATGCCGAAAGCTCTGGACAAACCGAAGAGCTACCTGGATGCTAAGTTTGCCGGTACTAAGGTGACATTCAGGTTATTTTAATAATTTTATATGATTCAGTTACCAGTTTGCAAAAAATAAGTACTTAGTGGACTTCATTCTACATGCCCTTTCTCCATTCAGGTAGCACCAAGATTTGATCCCAAACCTCATTCAAGAAATGAATGTAAGTGTTCATGTTTTGACTGGAGGTGCTTTCTCTGTTGGAAGTGAAGAGTTGACGTTGATGGTAAACAAATCGTTGAAGGCAAGCCTCAGTAATATTACAGGTAGTGTTCGATTCATATGTTTCCACCCCTTGGTTTAGACCTCCAAATGAGATATGCTTGATGCGCACTGTTGGCAATTTCTAATACTGGATGTAATGGTAGTCCAGTAATTTTACTTGCGAGGAACATTCGACCGGAGTTAACTGGCAGTAACCATGTATCTATTCGAAGCTATCGGACACTGTTGACTGCCATTGAGGACTAGTTTTGAAGAAAAACTAGACCCATTAATTCGGTTCAAGGGCTGGGCAGTTTGGTCGTAACACACGCTTCTCACGTGAAAGGTCCTGGTTCAAACCCTGGGTGCAATGATTATTATGCACCACTGATAACCTTTAATTAAAGCGAAGTTTGAGTGTAGTGCTTCCCGAGTGCACGGTTGACCGGAGAATTCGCGATTTGTGCGTTCGAAGTGGAGTCCGATGGGCAGGCAGTCAAAGTCCGAATTCTAGTTACTGCTGTTGGCTTGAGTATTGCTATTACAAGAGAAGCCATTTAGGAAAATCAAACTGGACAGCCTAATACCAAAGTAAGTGATCAGGAGTAGGATGTGATTCAAGTGAGTGACTGACGGAATCACTCCCAAGTTCGTTGTAATCTTAGTAATAGTGTTTTGCGTAGTGGTTTGGTTCTAGTACGAGGTTGACAATGTCGCTCCAAAATATGAAACCACGGGATAATTTTCAAGCTAAAAGAAAAGGCCCATGAACTCGGTTATTGATTAATCTAAAATACACAATCCAAGTTCCTCTTTGTTTTACTGTCGAAGTCGTGAGTATCATGTACTCCGGGAGAAGAAGTTAAAAGGTATCCAGTATCGCCCACTAAGCCGGTCAACGCTTCTTCCTTTTTCGCTTGTGCATAAAACTGATTTATATTCAAAATGCTACTAACACCAACGGATTTGTATCAGTTAATAACCAGTGCTAATACCAAGGAAACCAGACAGCGCAATATTAAGATTAGAGTTACCGAATCGGCGCTTCCGGCGGGAAACAACGGAAAGTCATTGGTTCTTAGACTAGAATAATAGAGAATGTGGGTATTTGTTTGCACAATGACAAGTATATGGAGGCGATCAGTATTCAGAATGCTCGATCGTGTTATTTTCTCGTCATTTTTTAATCCAGATGGCTTATATTCGAGGTTATGTTGACAACGAGAGTAACACAGTTATCATTTTGATTGTGTTTGCTCTCCGTGCATGCACACGTTGATAAGTACAAAGACCTACGCTTGTTAGATCCTCAAACTCATTGTTTATATTTTCACTTTTGGTACTTGGATCAGTTCACTTCAGTCCGGTTTTCACAACCATTAATCTTGTACCGAAATTCTTTGGTTTTGGTTGTTACCCCACAGCATCATCTACTCAAAAGAGAACAAGGAATAGTGGAAGGCCGACTGCGAAATAATCAGTTGAAGAAGTACATAGAAAAGGAAAGATTTCTAATGCAAGAATCCCAGTGACCGCGATGCTGAGTCATATCACCCATTATCTCCAGAGTCATTGCCCGTCTGTTCTGACTAGCCATGTTTTGGAGCCGTATGGCAGTGCCTACCCCATTACCGGTATGCATACCCAACCTTTGATCGGTAACCGAATGTCACGCCGAACCAAAGATGCGTCAGACTGGTGAATCCCAGTCAAGCCATCTGTATATACGAAGCCATCTCATCCGACCAACTAAAATTATCTACTCCCAATGATTTCACAGCCTTAACAAGGGTATGTTGCCAGTCAGTCCAGTCCTCCATTAAAATCTTTCCATTATTCTCAAATGAAGACAAATGTAAAAAGGGAAGGTGGTAAGGACAATCTTGACGAATTCCATTTTTCTTGGTAAACTCGAGTGAAAGATAGCCCTAAGCAAGAAATCGAATTCGGCTGCCGCGATACGGAAATTTGATGAGTGAAATGAATTTCTCGGGCACAATTCAATGAGAGGCAGTGCTAAAGAACTGTACGATCGACTGAATCGAACGCCTTTTAAGATCAAAAAAGACAGAAATCGCCGGTCTACGGAACGGGTGCGCATGTAATATGATTTGTTACAAAATGACGAATTGGTCAATACGACCCTGACGGAGGCGAAAACGGGGTTCGTTCGCACAAATGCATCCTTGGTGAATACTAGGTAACGGATGGTGGATAATGCCTGCGAACGGTTTGGTTGTCATGCACACGAGACTGATATCTCTGTAATTCTCATATTAGGATCCACCAACGTTTTGTAAATCGGCACAATCGCAGATTCATACCAGTCATCAGTAATTTTTTCTCTCGCCCAGATTGATCCAAGGAATTTTGTTAACTTCGGTGTTAACACCTCACCACTATCTCAGAAGAAAGATGAAGATCGTCCATCTGGTCCAGCGGCCTTTTGTCCTACCAGGAAGCCTATCTCTCTGATGGCCTCTATCTCTGACTGAGGACTAGCACCTACCTACATTGTTTCATCTGCAGACATAAGTGAAAGATCCACTGCGGCCATGGACAAACTGAACTACTCCCTAAGGTGTTCTACCCAACGTAACAGCCAACGCTTCTGAGAGTGAATCAGTGAGCTGCCGGATTTCTTGATTATCTCACTCACCCTGGGCTTTTATGAACCGGTGTTTCCAGTCAGCCGCTAAAGACTGGCCCCGTTGCCAAAGTCCTGAGCCTTCGTCATCTCTCTGCTCCTCCCTAACCATCATTGCTGGCAGTCACTTCTCAGCTTCGTGAACAGCTGACATCTCAAGGATTCGCACTTCTATTTGTGTGTGGCATCCCGGGAGAGACCGTGCACATCCAACAAAGCAACCGAATTTGGAGATACCCATCATTTTTGAATTTGGACAGTACGGATTCGTGCGTGACAGTTGCCGTTGAGTACAGCGCTTGTCTGATCTGTTTCCCTGTTTGCTCGAATTCCGGGGATTTCGTTGTGATGATAATCGTGTTGAAATTTCCTGTTAGAGCTCGTGTCGACAAATGTCATTTAAAATAGGTTGTGTGGAAAGCACCGCTTTCTTGTTGGTTACGCCACAGACTAGACGTATACAAAAGCGAGCACGGACTAAATCATTCCGCATTCAAGGGTGTGGATCAGACTGATCGGCAATGTTCGAGTGGTCCACATCACCAGTGACCACTGAAAAGGTGGACAATCTGGTTTCATTGCTGTTAAGGCAAAGGGGGCCTCAGATATTTATTTATTGAAAAAGTGTGTTCACCAGTAGCAGGCTGTGCTGAAAACAAACTTGGATCGCTATTATCGGTGCGATCGACGGGGACAGCACCTTGGGCGTTAAAGTCACCACCAACGACGACAAAGTCCGTTGAACGAACACTACGGAGAAACCGATGATGATTTCTAACAAGGATGAAACAGCTGTACAGTGCTTCCATGGCTTCTTAATGGTCACTTGAGAGATGATATCACATGGTGAATTATTTCATGAAAACCGAAATTATTTCAGGCAGAGTTCGTACTTGGCCTCAGGGTAGCTACAGGCATACGACAAACAAACAACGAAGATTCAATCGACTGCTTTGACACGTACAAAACCGTTCAACGGAACTGCGCACAAACGACTCTTGACTGGGACTCAGCCTAACAGTGCACGCTCGGCTAGCGCGCTTAAAGCAATCACAATGCATACTTGATCATGAGCACTGGAAACCGGATCACCGGATACGCGAAGGGTGATTAGAGAGGAGGAAATTATAGACTATCAGGAATGTTTATGAAAGTGGGAGATATTAAGGAGATGGATGCTTCGTGACTTGCACACCGCAGAATGAGTTCTTCCTCGCGAAGCCCTTGACCTCAAAGTTCCATCCACAAGGCAGTGGGGCGTTAATTCCGCCCTTTGGTATCCTCAGAGAAGGACTACTTAGTTCAGTTGGTTAATAGACGAAGGCCTAAAATCGAAGAACTATGATGCTGCCCCACTAATATTTTGCCGTTTGGGGAGCTGTGCTGTCTGTTTCATTGGAATGTGACTGACAAATCAGCGAAATAGTGGTTGCACAATTCTACATCCTCAGGTCTGTAGTGGGCGCGGCCATAAAAATTCAATGGCTAGGGCTCCGGTCTGATTCCACCTCGTATGACTGCTCATGGAATGCAAAAACGAATGTAGATTTCCCATTTCATACGGGACTCGGCACCTCATAGAACCTCGTAAAATCTCAGTATTGAGTAATGAATTGCAATTCGATTAGAACTAATGGTTCTACTGCAACAAGCTTTGCAGCGAACAAAGTAATTTCAATTAAAATATGATGCTTTATCCGATGTTATCCGAAAGCATCTCAGAATATATTTCGATTGTCAGCAGTGCTAAAATACAAGGGCAACAGATAGTGTGGAGGCAACATCTTGTGGGATAAATCAAAGCTTGACTTATATGTGGTTTACTTGAATCGTCGCCTACCTTAAATCACACGGTCTAAAGGCCATGAGGTCTAAGCCTACTCGGCAAAACGTTGATTCGGGTAGTTCCGAAAGGCAACCAACTTCCCTCAATTTTATCATATGCCTAGTTTGTTGAACTAGCAACTATTTTTCGAATCTCTTTAGTTGTTCTGTTATTTCCTCAGCGATTCCTGATTGTTGGGTGGCCGTATATAGGAGTTGTGAGCACAAACTAAAGAAACAACTGGCATCTGACAGAGTCCATATCTAGCCTCTTAAATGTATTTGTCACCGAGTCCCTTATCGGACCCATTAATCTTCAAGTTCACTCTCATGTGCCCGGGAATTTTGCTTAAAAGCCTTCTGTCCTTAACACTGTTAGGTATGCTGTGCACGTCATTGTTTCTGCTCCTAATAAAGATGGCAGTATTGCTAAGCTTTAAATCCGTCAGTGTCCCCATTTATTCCGTACATGACTTACAATTTCGAGTCCTATTTTGACACATCTGATGGATATGTGCCATTCAGTGAATGATGGGGTTTCCAAAGCGACCCGCCAAAAACCATTCGTGTACAGTGCCCAGCGACATCGGAAGCCGTAGCCACAATATTACTCAACTTGCCCTTCTGCCAGTGAAAACAATTTGTCAATTCCGTCCTCCTACCATGGCCCTGAGTTGATGTCGGTTCACAAACAGCGTGACCACGTCCAAATGACTATTCGGCCCAAAGTCGGAATTGATTACGTTTGCTAAGCCACGCAAGATTTCCCTCACCTCTTTTTCGTAAATCAACCCCTGTGATGTTTTTCATTCCCCAAATGTGAATCAACTAGCCATCGGCCAGTCAATTCAATTATCTGCATATGGTGACACTATTCATTGCCAGTTACCCAAACTACCTAATTTAGTCAGCCGGTCAAAGATGTTTCCCGAAAAGAAATTTGTTTCATTACTGTCTTGTCTTCTGTTACTCTACTGGGAATTCTGGAAGTTTCCGCTATCAGCGCACGATAACAAACTAACTCACGGACATCCGTTTACAACGATGGCACAGTGGTCAGTCGTAAGTTAAAAGTGTATCGATGGCTGTTCTCTAGCTACTGCGGTTGATAGAAGCGAGTTGTATCATTTGACCCACTGGCAAAACTCAAGCAAAATACTAGCAATATAATAACCAACAAGGATATGAATAAAAAGCCACCCCTTGGTCCGTAATATTATGACATCATATCTGACAGCCAGTTGGAAGGTTGCAATATTGCTTGTAAGAAGTGTTTACTTGAAACCAGGATCAACAGACGTTCAGAACTTGCTAATCGTTGAAGCTAATCCGCGTTACGAGTTCGGTCCTTTGGAGTTACTGGCACGTGCAAAATCTTCCATCAAATGGTGCGATCACAAAGAGCAAAATAAAACTGCTTGCAGACGCACTGGAACCTAATCTGTGGGAGAAACATCATCTCACACGCCCAGGGTGATCCCAGAGATAGGCACTGAGTTTCCAATTAACGTTAATTTCAAAAGTGGGGAAATGGGATCATTTTAATTAGGTGAGCTTCTTACGCACACTAGCGCTATAAACTTATCTTCTTTGAAAATGGTGAAAGGGGATGATTGAAAATTCATGCAGTCGCAATTCACGGCAAGGATTTTCTCACATGGTGATTTAATGATCAATAAAGCCAGGAATGAGAACAAAAATGTGTAAGCTTGTGGGATCGTTTTCCTTTACCGATTTTGACAGCGCATTAACTTTCAGTAAATAGCTACATTTTAATTATTCTACCCTGTATAATTAAATAAGAAGGACCGATAAATGAAGGAGTTAGTTTATTTTGAGTAGATCTTATCTGCGCTTTACAGTTAGCAGTTTTTCAGGAAAACCCGTCGAATTTTATCGTCGTGAACAAGAACGTTATCACTGCACTCTGCCCAATGTTCATCACGTGTTTTTACAGTGACAAGGCATCTCACTAAGTCGACAATTTTGGTTGAGGTTTTCCTAAAGAACATGACGACTAAGGCTACGCAGCCCATTGTTGTTTAGCCGTCAGCTCCGTCCAGTCCGTGTTCTATCAGTCTCTCAATGCGTACTCGTGTCTTCGATCCAAAAAGTTCTACATTGCATAGTACGTCATGGTGTGGAGGTATACAATTTATCATTTCCGATCAATACAGCCTCCTGTGTTCCAGAAACACAGCACCCTCGTTGGAATTAAGGTATTTGAGTTAATCTGCACGTGAGAGATATTAATGGAGTGAATTCGGATGGCATTTCAGCGTGTTTCTGAATCACCGTTCCCATAATGGGGATTGATTTCATCAGACTGATTTGACATACCGCAGTGTATTTTTTGATGCTAGACAGACTTGAGTATACTGGACACTCTGAATATCACGATTCATTCTCATTGTCTCCCCGGACTCTGCGGTGTCTTTTACTTATTATTTACAATTATTATTGAGTTTGTGATTAGTTAACTACATATCGACCATTTGGATTGGACGATTCTTCAAAAGGTCCGGGTTAGACGCTCATAACAGACATAAGTCTTCCATTCAAGTAACGGATACTGGGATTATTGCCTTCATGAACGACCACATTGCTGCAGTGATGCATGAGGGAGCATTACAGTCAAACGGATGTGTTGGTAAGGTGGCATCAAGGCTGCTTGTAGCCAATCGATCGGCCAAGAAGTAGATCATTTGAGATCGATAAACTTCTAGCATTTGCGTGATGCAGTTACCATCACTATTGTGCACATGCGTACATATAAATGTATGTATGGTTACTGGTGTGTAGTGGTGCGGAAGTGCACACGGTTTTGTTTTCACGAGGCTATGGTTTGCACCGTGGCTGTGCCATCTGAATGGACATGCGTTAACCGGGATGTAAACGGAAATGTTCTGGTGGTCTTAGTAGGGTTTCAGACAGTGTCAAACGATTGTAACTCTAACCCTTCGAGCTAGAGTCAAAATTGTATTAGGCATTGTATTAAGCTAATTCATAATATTCGTGTCCAATCAGATTTCGGAAGCGTGCTGGCTTTCATCAATCAACTTCGGAACACTGACAATTACTGAATGCTAGACAACATAATAAAACATGAGTTACTATTTTTCAAGGTAACTGAGATTCAATGACTTTAAAAACAGCACTATTTTTCAGGTTTTCTTTGAGTTTCTGCCTCTTCCATTGAGTAACCTATAAGTAACACCATTTCCAGGAAGGGGATCTGAGCCAACTGAGGACTCTCGAATGTAGCAGCTGACCAGGATTTGGCGACTAGATCTCATGACCTTCATAATCATGCCATCCCTATGACCATCACTAATCAATAATTTAATACCCAGTACCCCTGTTACAAGGTCTTAGAACCTTGCGACGCAATTTAGGAGTAAATCGACAAAAATTAACTAAGTGAGACTATAAATTGTGTTGAAGTAATGTCACACAACGATTTATGTTACCAGACTTACGGAAACCACTGTAGTAATTGTGATTTTGAAAAACTTTAGACCAGTTAGTTTGGTGTTCATGGGTGCCCATTGTTTTACAACTAGTCCGGTTAATACCGTTTGTACGTCGGCGACTTTTGATGGGAACATAATCAGTGCGAAAAACGGTAAATAATCGTCCATTTTTGCTAACCAACTCATTTCACATGCCTGCATGCCACTGGGGATTGGAGGGCTAGTTATCTTCAGCGAGTATCGTTCGTTCTCGCACTGTCATGATACAAGTGAATTGATTCACTCTACTGCAGGAAGCGGCCGCAATCATTTCCAAAAATCATCTTTCCGATCAAGTCAAGCAAATGCTCTACATAATCTCTGGGGCAACTATTGAGGTTTCACGTTGCCAAGTAATATTCTCGAGATGCAATTACTGTCTAGGTTAGTGGTTAATTATGATTTTCCGGCTCCATGGTTTTTCAAGTTTCTATATTACATATTCTGAGTTGCTGAAAAGACTTGGTAGATAAGAAGCAGTAGAAAAGTAACAAAAACGGGTGTTTGCCTGTAGGCTTTATACTAATTATAAAGTGTGAAGATAAATCCCACTGAATATTCATGAATCTGGTAAGTGAAATAAGTAAGTACCTTTGGGGGAGGTTTTTTGACGTGTTGGGAGATGATAAACTGACACATGGGTAGGCCATTCCAAGCAAATAAGAGCTTAATTGATCCGGAAATCAGTATTAAGTCTTACCACAAAAGATGTGGAAAAATGGTCCGAAAAGACTAAAACCAGTGGGCTAAAATGCACAAGAAACAATACTTTTGATGAAGTGCGTCAGTATGGAGTAGAGTTTGATGTAAGATACATAGAAAGGTGTTCCTCTTACTTAAATGAAAAGGTAGCTTACGTGCCATGATCAAGCAGGACTGTGAGTCAGTATCACGTAAAGGTACTTTACTAATTTAGGATGAATCGGCCCTTTCCATTTAGTCGATGCTAGAGTGCAAGGTCATTAAAATCAGATTGTTTGGTGTTTTTCATAAGACAGAATAGAATAGCACCATATTTTCGCGGATTAATTATGTGTAGCTGACCACTCCGAAAGTCATGTGATGCCATGTTCAAAAAAGAAGTTCCAAGTATACGGCAAATCAAGGACTGCGTCATCTGTGAACTCAATAAGAAGTGTTTGGTCATGGCTTGGGATAGAAGACGCATAGACGGAAAACAGGAACGGCCAAAGTAGCACGAACGGATGTCACAGACCAACAGTCTGTGCCAGTGTAATCGGTGAATTGCTGGTTGCTATGGGAATAATTCCTCAACGGGGAACTAAGGAGGGGCTGAACACCATGACTGGAAAGGAAGAACAGTTCACCTTTTCTGACATAATAAAAGCATCACTGCAGAAAAGGAAGCATACCCTAACTGTTTTGCACATTTAATCTAGTGACTAAGGAGCGTTGCGTGTCGGAGTAGCAGTGGAATCGATGTTGGATTTGTAACCACTCTGATGGTCATGTTGGCAAATTATTTCATGAAAACATTCAGCCTCCTACTACTAACACATACTAAGTAGCCAAGCAGTGTAGGTCATGTGCAAAGCATTCATCGCACTTAGGCTAGCTGCCGAGAAGTCATTTGTGAGTAGGGGTCGACTGCTGTGTGCTCGTGGCCCACGTCCGTACAAATCAGTGACGGATAGGTGCACCATCATCATGTAGTAAAGTTAAACAAACTGTTCAGAGCCTGCCCGGTAGCTGAATGGCTAAGGCATTCGACTCAGAATCGTCCGTCCGGGATTCGCGTTTCAGTTCGGACGCGGTGGATATGCACTACTGATGATTCCTAACAAGGGCGAAACAGCTGTACAGTGAGTCCATGGTTTCTTAATGGTCAGTTGAGCGATGATATCACATGGTGAAGTATTTCGTGGAAATATTTTTCTCCTAGACTTCCAAGGGGGCTAAATTGGAGGCAGCTGATCGAAAACTTGGAAGAATATTTCCTATGAAAAAGTGCAATGCCTACTATCCTCCGGCTTGCAGATATTTTCACTTTTCTAGGCATTGACTGAATAGGTCGAAGAAGATAAACTAAAGTTCTGCCGAACACTCCTTGTGAACTATGAGGGTAAGGCAATTCGATCAAAGGGGTTTTCTCGAATTTAAAAGAATTAATTATTCGTGAACATGTGGGATAAAATACTAACTGGGGTAATTGCTAGGCGTGATCATTTGTAGCTAGGGGAATGAGAGGCCCGAACTGCTTATTGAATCCGAACTTCGATGTCGAGAGTGACACACTTGCATAAGTACTTCAGTGGCCTCCAACAACCTGATCTACGATCACCACAGACCTTCAGATTCATTGAGCGCCCAGTCTTGTTGATGATTTTATGTTCCATGAGGTTGCTTGTGTGCAAGAAATTCAGTCATGGCAGTCGCATGTTGGTAGATTTTGTCTATGTCTTGACAAGTGCAATTATCGCCTTTGCAACGAAGTCATCTGAGATGAAAGACTGAGAAGTGGTCAGAACAAATGGAAAAAGTATCAGTAGGTGGCAAATTTTGAAGCAGAAATTGAGGTAATTGGTCAGATAATCTCAAGACAGACTAATACCCGTCACAGAATACCAGGGCGTCAACCTAATTAGACATTTCATTTGTTGGAAGACCGATCATTCGGAGTAAGCTGATTATTTTCGTACTTAATTTTCCTGAGATCTGTTTTGAATTCCGACAGTGGCTTCTTGATATTTGTTTGACTGAGTGGCTTTGGGGCTCTTGCTAGAGTCCATAAGAACAGACGATAGTGAACTGCAGGTAGAATCGATTGAAGATTGATCAGTCAATATCGGAGCACCCGTCGTCTTTTGCGTTTCGCAACAGAAACAAAAGAATGAAACGGTTGAAGAGAATGAAAAGAATTTCGTCGTTGCGCTAGGTTATCAGTGCTGATAGGTTCATTAGGCATAGGAATATCATCACAGTGTATCCATCTTGCTGGAATTAGAACGAGAACCCCGAGAGGACCGACTATTCGCATATCCGTGCTACTATGTTGTCTGGAGTGATTTTCCGCGGTTTACCCACCACCACCACCACCACCACGTGTTTTAATGATATTTTCGGTCGCTGAATTTTCCAAGTCCTCTAGCGGTACCCATCAGTCGGTCGACTCCTTGTACTAAAGGTTTCTATGTAGGAAGCGAAGACATAATAAGCAGAATTAATCGAGTCATTAGTTGGGTGATTTATTGTCTTTCAAAAAAATCATCATATAAAATCAAAGCCCAGCTCACCATTAAAAAAATGAAACTGAAATAGGTTGAGTGACATTGAAAGGAACCCAAAACTAACTCGTTTTTCTCCCTCGATTTGTCTGACACCGTGTTTTTTTGCTGGTGCAAGTTCTACTTCTTAAAGATTCATTTGAAAGAGATACGAATAGCAGACTTCAAAGTCCAAGTCAAGTTGATTCATACATTAAACTTAAACTTTCCCTTATTATGTGAACTGCTATAGTGTAGTCGAAATAGCTGTTGACTTGTCGACATTTTGGTTGTCGCGGATAATCTTCTCAGGACTGTTTTACAGGCGAATGAAAATGAGACGATAGCCTAGCACAATTGGGTTCAAATAACGTGCGCTCGTGTGTTTGTTTCTGTGTGGTACTGTGATGCGTAAGGGTGGGTGTTAGATCTCTATTCCTACTATAAATGTTGGTAATCTTGGGGTCATCTTAATTCGAACTGGTATTGTGACCAGTTGACTGTTTACCCATTAAAGTATTCATTGTCATCCACATACGTGAAATCTCTGCGCCGTCGTTCCTGTAGGATGGGCAGTAACTCTCAGGGTCTCGGTGTAGAAGAGTTCGGCATTTATATACATATATATATATTGTGACCTGCAAATATGTTGAGTAATTGAACGAGTGACTGACCGAGTGGCTGACACTGACTGACTGACTGACTGACTGACTGACTGACTGACTGACTGACTGACTGACTTAATTTGATGACGACTGACTTACTGATTGACTGACATTGACAAAGAACTTTCTAGCCGACCGATTGACTGACTATTGCGACCGGTCAACTGAACGAATTTGGTGGCTGATTTTCTGGTTAACTGTTCGACTAAATTTGTGAATGAATGACCAAAATACTGACAGACCGAATGACAAATCGACTGAGTGAATGACTGACTGGCAGACTTTTGTGCCTGATGGACTGAATGACTGATTTTGTTGACTGAGTGACTGATTTTGGTGACTGAGTGACTGAGTGATATTGGTGAATCCTCACTAACTGCCCGACTGATGGGATGAACAGAGATAGATAGACAGACAGACAGGCTGACTAACTGACTGATTGACATTTTGAATGATATTCGTGATTGAATGATTGACTGACCGACTGAATGCATGAATCAATAAGTGATTGAATTCCTGGGTAAAACGAGAGTTAAACTTTTTGAATCATGTAAGCCTACGCAGCAAAAGCAATTTTCGAAAGGCTAACCAAAGTAATTTATGAATTATTTGTTTACCTTTTGAATTTGGTTGCAATTAGTAAATGCTTTTGGGAGTCGATAATCAGTTTTGCAGCCCATATACCTTTTTGATTTAGTCACCTCAGGGCCCCAGCACCTCTTATGTTTCTCAACTTATCACGTTGATTATGGAACTGGTTTCACATACTTTTGCTTTCCTATAATTTACCAAAGGAATACAGGGAGTCGTGGTCCAGTCACATTACTTGCTATCTTTTGTAGTGTTTTCTATTAGAGGCTAGCTTGCAAGCGGATAGCCACCACGTCACTGACACTGTTGCTACTTGTCCATGTCAGCCTTTACGGGGTCGACATGAGCTATCGACCATTATTTCGGCTAACCTAAACAAATAGAGTTTCTTACCGTCGTAACATGGCGGTCCGGGTTAGCTTCCATATCATGTCTTTGACACACTAAATATCCTCATTTTGTCCTGAATCCTTCCTCAGCATTTTTTGTGCACTTTATATACAAAGCGTTAGTCAGGAACCAGCCTGCATCGTGAAATCTACACTTCTGGACTCTTCTTTCCAAATGATTACTACAAGTTAGCCATCTGGCTAAAAATCTCGCTTACTCATTCTTTCTTAATTTTTGGGTAAATGGGCCCACTTATTAGGGGCCATAGATAAGTTTCGCCATAGTAGATAAATCATATCATATTCTTGATTACCTCAACAATTTCTCCAGTGCAGTTAATCCCTTATCGTCGATCCGACTATGGGACTACATTATTCTTGATTGATATGTTCTTTCACGTGCTGGAAAGACAAAAATGACGAATGAACAGTTGCCATCAGAGTGTGATCATCTGGGCCGTGTTCGTAGTTGCTCACTGCCAAAATTCCATCTCGTCTGCCAAGTTCCGACGCAAAGCCTGATAGAAAAGTGGTTGTGTCACATTTCGGGTGGGGCAGTTGAGCCTTAGTACAGCACTCAGAGCTCCCAGACTTGGTGTTCTGCCTGGGTTTCGTGTTTCTTGAGGATCAAGTACCTTCTGTTCACCGAGGTACACCGCGTATCCGTCCGCGTTCAAACCGATCGCTTCCCGTATGGATGAACGCTTCACAGTCCAAATGTTTTTCGTTTCATTCAGTGTCTGAAATATGATAACGATAAGGTGATTCAGTTGTGGACCAGTATGAAATTGCAACAGCCTTACTTATTTTTTCATTAATTCAGCAAAACAATAAGAGTCAGTAGTTCACTTCCGGGTCTTTCTTTGCAAAATGAATTTCAAGCTGACATCTGATTATCGTCTATATGTTATCTTCCGGTCGTCACAATGTTGATGTTGAATAACCTGATTATTTGGTACTCATCGGAAACCTTTGAATGTAAACTGCAAAGTCTTTCCCAACTCCAGCAAAAGGCGTCATGGAGCAATTTTCCGTTTCCAGTAACAGGAGCTTGGGAAAGTACATATTCTAATTTTCATTCTATGACTCACAGAAAAACTGGCGACTTTTTCAATAATAAGCCATTATGTTTTGTGTTATCCTAGTAAGGCATAATAGAGTAGCAATTTCAGTGCCCATATGTATATGTTGACCAAGACGCACCACGAGCTCATAACAATTTGGCGGTTGTTTTACGCGTAGTTGTTCAGAAGTTAATAAACACTCATCGATGGATGCCCTCCGCTTATCCTTCTATGCTGTGGCGTTCATGGGTACTTTCAGAGTGTTCATTACCAGAGCCTCCACAATAATATTGCCTTTACTTCATACTTCGAGAAGCTTTAGAATTTCCACGTCAATGTTCTCTGGTTTAGTACCCACTTAATTATCATATGCCAGACACGATAATATATTCTGATTGAATCACAAATCACAGCCACATGAGGCTGGTTATTGTGTGACGTACTCTTCATCCAATTGTA
>LUCM01002257.1:0-42545 GCA_008360955.1 Fasciolopsis buskii | reverse complement strand
TCCACGTTGACAACGAGTCCTAGTTTGGATCGAAACTCAACGCAAGAAGTTATTTAACTCAGTTTACGCGCTTCTCAACTCTAAATATATATATATATATATGTTTGTGTAAAATCCACACTGGAGGACTCTGGTCTTATTGTAGTTAATGGTATGGCCTTCGAATTCAGCATGAAGGGCGAGTGTAGAACCTTGATCTACTTTTTAAGAGTCGCATGGTCCATTGGGTTGTATTGCTCTTTCATTTTGTGTTCCAAGATTCTGGTTTTTATCTGTCTGCTTGTTTGCCCGTTAAAATAAACCGGACAGTCCTTACAGATAATCACATAGACACATTTGTCCTGGTCCTGTAAGCGTTGAGTCCTTGGTTTGTGAGGTGATGCTTAATGTGTTATCTATACGATAGAAAACACAGACACCATACGAGCCAAGTATCTTTCTGATTGCCTCCGATGTATGGGATAGCAACAGAAGATAGACGAATTGTCATCCTTGTTGTGCGCGGGAAGTTTGTGTTTTAGTGCATGTTCTGTTAGTTCTGGCGGATAAGCATCATTTCGAAGAACCACGTGCAAGTGTTGCGTTCCTCGTTCTACACGAATCATTCGTAGATATAATAAAATGCAAGCACATACAGACAAATCACACGAAGGCACGTTATTTATACCGACTTGTGTTAGGCTATCATTCCATTTTCATTCGCGTGTAAACCTGTCCTGAGAAGATTATCGGCGATATCCGAAACGTCGACAAGTCAACAACCATTTCGACTACACTGTTACTGATCAATAATAGTTCGCACATAAGCTGTTCACATGGCGCGCCATTATTTCGATACATTGCAAACCGAACTCAGTTCTGATACTTATAAAATGTCCCTCTTTATCAAGTTTTCTGAATATGTGGAGGTAAAATTGGATAACTAACTCTGACTGTTCCCTTCTCAGTTGACATGAAGATTCACTAGGGCGATCCGTTTTCACTGACTTAACCAGTAACAAATCCTTCCAAGCACCGATTTTCTTCTGGTATTGATCTAACTTGAAGAACACTCTGGATTCTTGTCGGATGCTAGCGAGTCAAATTCAGCCAAGAATTTGCCAATCAATTCAATGAAGATTACTGAACATCAGTTTCCTGGGTCAGTTAACTGCCCCCCCCACCTCTTGACCTTGGGCCCGGATGTTGCCGCTTTCATCTTCGGTCTCCGCATCCCCCGCGGCGGCGCTTTCGCGCCCGGGCGCGGTCCGGTGAGCGCTCGCGCGCCGGCGTGTGCCTCCCGCTCTACTGGGCTTTGTCCCTTTGTGTGACTCCTCGTTGTGTTCCACCTTCCTCCCGCTTTGTCCTTGTCGTTTTGTCTCTTCCTTAAATCCTTATAATTTTCTTTATAAAACACTATACCGTGAATGTAATATTACAAAAAAAAAACATCTATATCTGTTTCAATCTTAAAGCCACCTTCTTGTCCTTCGCGTTGTTTGTATATAGTAGCAAAACCACATCACTAACCCAAACGACGTATTTGACTTTTTTTTCTTTCTTTTGGCCCCCCCGATACATATAATAAAATTCAATACAGACCCCGGATTTTTTTTTTTCTCTTTCAGATCGGAGCCCTAAAGCCCCGGTCGTGGGGACGGGAAACCCCAATTACAGGAATGATAGCTTCACTGGGACCCCGATGTAACCGGACGTCTATATTAAGGTTGATAACAATTCCTAAAGCAGCAACACTTGTAAAAACTCCACAAGTACCATTAATCATCTTACTCCCACCCAACAAAACGAAGTACAATCCCACAAAGGGCCCGTAATATTGAGAGTTCTCAAAAGACTCAACCAAGTTCCCTCTAATATCGGCCACGAATTAGAAGATTCGTGAAACTTATAACATGAACATCGAGATAATTCGCCTGACCAGCACAGAACAAGTTTGATATTAGGCTAATCATATCTGTGTATAGCCAGTTAGTTTCCAGCCGCTCCGAATCTAGTTTTCAATCAAAAATTGAAAACGGAAGAAACGCTGTATTGCAGTAGAACTTTATTCATTGTGCCATTCCCCATCGGCCTAAGATGTTAGTAGAATACGGATGAAGACATTTGAAGCTCGAGCTGCGAGAATTCGCTGCACTTCGGCTACGAGGAATCATGCGTCTCAGCCACAGGTATGGTTGCTTCGTATATTATCTATGTGCATAGAATATCTCAACCAATCAATGAGATACGTAGTTATGGCGAAGTCACTAACTCTGATCGAGATCCACTAGTGTTCATACAGAATAAAGATGCAACCGACCGGTCAAATCCAGGATATTAACATGCTTGTAGCAATCAATTGATAAATGTTAGTATTCAGCTTGTGGCCCAAAAAATCAGTAAAATTGCCAGATCTTTCGAAGATAATCGAAACCTTAAATGGGACAGAGTTTATTTCCTAGATGTCCACGAGAGTGACACAGAGCAGAGATTGGGACTTTTCGTTAAATTCAAATACGGTTTCACACGCATCTAATTACTGAATTTCATTCTCTTTTGACCAAAAGTATTTAGTTCTGCTTCGAGCAAATCCAGCCTTGACAGTCGATATTCAAAATATCAAATGTCGATCCTGATATACTCGTTCAGATCGCGATGTCGTGATCCTCTAAGAGCAATACTTAGCCCCATCACGGAACTTATCTTATGGCTAAAAATTCACATTCATTCAAATTCTGCCTACTGACTATTGACAGAGACATAGGGCGTCCTGTACTGATTCTTTGTACTGAATGAAGAGTGGCGCGACCTTACTGACTACGACGCAATTACTATTGATCTGACTTAATTGGACCGAATCACTCTTGAGCCTTACTGGAATGAGTGACCTTTAATAATGAGCAGATTTGCTTTGTGTATTATTGTTTGATGGCTGACATGAATACAAGGTGTCTAAACATGCCATGAGCACTTGCCCTACTGATTATTTTCTGACCATGAATTGATGAGCATCGATCTACCGTATTTGATCAGAATTCTCTTCGTTGTATTTTTACACAGTTTACGTCAGATTGGAAGAAACTCGCTACTGTTGACAACATGTTCACTATATTCTAGTAGAGTAAAACATGCAACTTCTTTCGGAGACACTGCCATTTGTTTATATCGGCTCCTTTCTTAGAATGGAGGGAATAGCTCAGTTACCACAGTGACACAGTACTCCCTACTCGGAGTGAGTTCTCTTTCTTTCGGCTGTTAAGGATTTTCTAAATATTTGTGTCGGAGTGAACAACTTAGACGGAATGAGAAAGCAGGACAACTTTGTCAGAGAGTTTCTGTCCAGAAACGTCTATTTCGCAAGTATTTTTCAAGTCACCACACACCATCCACTCATGAACAAGATTACCATATCCTTAGATTGATGTGCTTAACATTTTCTCATATTGCGCAGTATAATTATATTCCCTTCTTTGTTGCGTGATTACTTTGGGCTACGCACCCGGTGAGATTTGGGGTATTTAGATATTGTTCAAGTCTATCTGGATTCGGGTGCATTGCGCATTGGTAATGATATGTTACACGACTAGAGAAAAATAACTTCTATCGTGAAATTCCATTATGAGTAAAAGCAACTTTGTGGTCACTGTTGGCTATCAGAGATTTCCTCCGTGAAATATATGCATTTGGTGTAGTTCATGTTTTCCATAAGATGTGACTGGTGGCCTTCTTTGATTTAAAACAGTCGGGCAGTTTAAATACAAATTTTAAATCGACCGGTATTCTGAAGCCAGTTGCGTATCCTCTTATTTCTGGTATCAAACGATTTTACTATTTCTTGTCCACTGCTTCACTGTCACGGTAATGATGGGAGCGAGTAACGTTTTGCGTTTAACTGATTTTAATTCAAGGTCAACTTGGACGTAAATCAAGACCCTTCCAACAAGAAAATCCTTCTGTTCTTAACCGACCGTGAATGTTAGACCTCATTTAACGCTAGATGCCCCAGTTAAATAATTTTATTCAGCCTATAAATACAGGCGCAATCGGGGTGGAATACTGCAGAAAAGGTGCTTTCCCTTGAAGTTTCCCACTGAGCACACTGAGAAAACGCAAGTTGGAGAACTAGCCCCTTTGCAGGTTTTCGTACTTATTCTATTACATCACAGTATATTTGGGAAAATTTTTCTTGGGAGGGATTGGATTAGTCAGATACAGATATGGGTGGTGTTGCATGCATAACCTGAATACGCAAGAACGTGTTGGGTCAAGTGCTTTGTAGTCTAGGGTTTGCATTGGGGCGGAGGGTGGGTCAGGGGAGTTGAAACGCAACCATAAATTATTTTTGAGAGCACGGTGGAGGATTGTGAAGACGGGTTGCGACAGCTTTAGCAGTGCTCAAAAGACAACTCTTTGTCAACCTAGGCTGTTGACCTCTGACCTTATACAGGGTCCGGAAAGCTTGCGTCACATTCACGGTGTGGTTAGTCTGTGCTAGATGTGAAACAACTGCGCTATTACGTGACTTAACTGTTCCAGTGCCCAACAATGCAGGTTGGTGGTCACGGATGCGTTCAGACAAGCGCCTGGTAGTGTGTGGCTGGTCTGCATTGTCCCACAGGAACATGTGAAGGAATAGACACAAAACAAGGCTGCGGAATCAGGAACTTTGTCTTTCAACCGTAATGACACTACGGGACGGGATTTGAACAAGATTCGAAGCTTGATTGCGTAAAATGTCTTATTGATGGTGCTAGTCATTCTTCGTCGTGCTGTCTGCTAGCGTGTCACCTTTGAATGGCGGAGATATGCGTACTTCTTCCTCTCTACCGTCCTCCTTCTAGGAACTTACTGTTCTGTCTCCAACATCTTGTCGATTAATCTAATTGGGAAACCATTTCCGGTGAATACTCTTTTGACCGTCTGCGGTTCAGCTTTCCAAATATATACTGATATAATGGCATGAGCACGAATCACTGAAAACGAGTTTGTTCGCCAACTTGTTTTCTCAAAAGATGCTTCTGCTGGACAAGCTAGCTTGGTATCGTTTACGAATGCAAACTGGGATAAATCCTCAGACCCTTCCGAAAACGTTTAGGAAATTTTCGCTCTTTGGTAATGTTTCATATTTCATGTTTACACGCGTCTATCTAGACAACCAAGATCATCTATTTTTACCTGGTCATTTCACAGTGTAAGGACAGGTAAGAGAAAGGAATCCTGTAAATAAACTGGTTGCATTTGCTGATGCTTCTTTTTCTCCTGCTAGAGTCTTGAGGATACTAACAGTGAAAATCTTTGAATGCATCACAATCAGCTGCACTTGTATGAAGTGAAAGAATTGTTTTATTTGATTCGATGTGTGCAGGTTCGTGTTTTGTGTACAGACACTCGTACATACTGGCAGTTCCTGCTCATCAAGCTCCTCTGCGACGGCGTTTGGTTTTGAGTCCCAAACACACTCCAACCACTGACTGCCAAAAGTTTACTTTGTCCAAACTCGTGCGATTCGTGCGTGGGGAGACTCCGAGTTACCCAAACGACCAATTTTCTCTTAAGGCGGTAAAGTTTGCTGCTTTTACCAAATTTCTATTCCTCTAGATCTCATGACCCACCATTTATGAGACTATCGAGACTCGTGAGGATCCAGCTAGGAGCTGAACTCAAAGATATGAAGCACTTTTGATGCTTGGATTCATGTAACCCTCTGCTGTGCTAGCAATAGCATGCTAAACATCCCTGATTTGCTGTGACTGCCCGGCTCGGTCTTGGAAATCGGATAATATCGGTGCCCGGAAGCAGTTAGGCGGAATCGGTGCCTTTCATGCTGGAATGTCAAAATACTAAAAGCAAACAAAAAAACTGATCGGAATTAATGGAATGAAAGAAAGTGTTCTGCTGGGCCGCGCACTCGGCGACTAACAGCCTTATGACTAAACCTAGACAAAAGCTTTAAAATAGAATAACACTTGGTAATTTGGTGTCCCATTTTAGAAAATGTTTTACGCCTGCCAGAAACAGTTCTCGACAAGCATAGTGTTTCTTTCTGTGTTTATTTCCTGAAATGGCCACTATGACAGCAAATACGAGATTGTGGAATCCGATATTTTCTACCAAACACTTGGATGAGACTGACTTTTGCACAGCCTGCAACCATCGTCGCGTAAAGTCCAATGAAATATTCAGTTAAAGAAAGCCAGCCGGTCTGAGTCTTTGGGCCTAGAAGGCATACAAATCACGACAGTATATCAGTTTTCATTCTCATCGTGATGTGATTTTATCGTATAGAATTGAGCACATAAATCTTCAGAATAAATGACAGAAATCGCATATCGAGTCCAACACACTTAGAGCTAGGTTCATTTTGATTAAATATTATTGGCAATAAACTGCTTTTTTTCTTCTTATAAACAGCATAAATTCCAGGTACGAAAAACTTTCTACAACAGCTGCTCGGATCCCCTAGAAAATAGGACGGTTTATGAAAAGTAGCGGATTTTTAAATAGCCTTACCTGTTTAGCACTGTCACGCAGTTTGGTGAACTGCTCAACGCACTTGGCTGTATATCGAGCATCATGTCGGCTACAAGGGGAATGGACAATGTAAGCCTGTCAAGCAGTGTAGAATCGCCACTGTTCATCGATTAGTTTACATGTCAGCAGTATCATTCATTAAAAAGCCTAAAGAAACGGTCCAAATAAAAAATATCCGTCACGTTGGTGAATAGAAGAGTCCTTTTCACTCAGTACAATGTGGGATTGCAATCCATTTTGAAAGATTGCAAACCCTGAGCACCATTTGGTCGGTAATTCAGACAGAACTTCTCATACGGAAATCGTTTTGCCATCACGCACTGTAATGCCCCACCGTCACTGGTTCCAAAAGAAATCGGAGATTTTCTCCAAAACCAGTTCCCCATCTCCAAGGTTCACGTCTTCTTACCAGAGTCACGCACGAAATTTTCCGGGAGGTGATAGCTGCTTATTTGAAAGGAACGGTGTAACCGTGTCCACCCTCAGCCGTCACGTTCCCCTTGTCCAGTTCATAAAAAGGAAAGAAATTGAATGCTTTGAGATGTTGTCATTTCGTTTTACTGCCTGGCTGTTTAATTCTTTCCCACACAAGGTTTAAAAGTTCGCATGCAGATGCAAAAGCGCATACATTCGCAGAACAAAACTACGGCCATCACAACTGATTCCGGAGCATGCACACGAAAAGATAACAAAAACTAAGAAGCAGGATATATCGGCTAGTAAACAAGACCAAGGACATTATGGAAACAAATAAAAAATTGTCTGAGTATTGTTATTCAAGGCGTTACTAAGTAAACTCCTTTAGTCTTAACTCGTACTCAGTCTCTACTCTGGTTTTCGTAGCCTTGCCGAGAACTTGTTTCTACGGGAGAATAACAAAACAAGAGTAAATGTTTTGTAGGTGTGTTGCCGAAAACGATGGCTAGACCGAGCTAAATCGAAGAAAGAAATACCTCGAAATGCAGCCACAGATAATCGATATCCATGGTATCTCATCGAGAATTTATCGAGGAATTTAAAAAACCTTCCTCTTTCGCTTACCGCTTCCTGAATATGAACTTGGACTTCGTGAACGGTTCCGCCATCGCGTTGAAGGAGCACGATATGGGGATGGTTTTAGTATATTGGATACGGCTCAAGTTCGTTTTAACAAACGTTAACCTTGGACTAATGTGCTCTGGTTTTGACCGTCACCGTGCATCACCGGATAATGATGAAGAAGAAAATCAAGTATCCGAAGAAATACAGCGAGTCGGAAACATTTCGAATACTAGTACTTCGATGACTACGACATTTGGCCAAATCACGCAAACTCTAATCGTTGCATTGGGTTTCCTGTGGCCCCTCAACCGGGCAATCCAACTTGACCTGTTTGGGTTACTGCACCGGAAACGGCTTACACGCCATTTTGCCACATCATGGACTGAACATTTTAATTCACATTCCAATCATTATCCGTGCCAGCGAAGAGTGGATATCGAGGGAGCTGGATTGCAGGTGTGCGTAGTATTTGCCAACCAACTCGACCTAGTCGGTTTCCCCTGTTAGTAGGCGAGCGCCAAAACGCCTCAAAACAATGTTACAAATGGCCGCTTTTAAAAGTACCGCGATACTGTAAAATCCGCCGGCAACTATTTGTACATTCGCGAATTGCCGAATTTCGGGATTTGTTTCTTACCGGAGGCTAAAACAAAATTAATTAGCTACCTTCTAGTTTTTTGATGGGTTATTACCAACTGGCGGAATGATTAGCTCACAACTTATGAATTTAGTTCACTAAAGTCTATTAGTCACTTGTGCCCTAATTGTTCTGAAAGGACTTTTCGCTGTTTTAATAAAGTCTAATTGCAAAAATCATTTCATCTATTGGTTTTCCGCTGGCCGCCTTCCGACCATGAGTTATCGTGCGTTGAGCCTGATTTTTGTCATTTTCATGTTGAAAGGCTGGTTCAGTACTCCTAGGAATGGCATCATTAAGTTTTATTTAATTACTGGCATTTCTTTTGAAGTACTTTTATTACAATGGACTTTATTTAATCATAAACTGTAAACTAAATATGCATACAAAGCCATAGTTCTATTGTCACATGATTGATTTTGATTTGACAATTTCTCCTTCAGTGAAAGCACACTGGAGAGGCGCGAAATCAGTACTTACTGCCACGCTTCATGCACCAGTGCAGACGCATTTCTCAGCAGAGGCTACAAATACAATGCTGAAAGTTCATAGGCCAGCTAATTCGGAATCGCTCATCGATCCACGTAGTAAGATAGGATAGAACCTTCAGGAATGCATATATGTACTTAGGAGTTTCATTTTGTATAGGTTTGTGCAACGTAAAAACGTGTGTGATGGAACTCCCATTCAGGTTGACATCAGTTATGTACAATGTTTTGATTGCATATTCAAGTTGGTATTTATATCTGTATATACCGATTACGTAAAGCTTTGGTGTTACTATGGGAAATATTAATCATGCCTTCCGATTTTCTCTCCAGATCAACGCGCTTTTTGGGACAGGTCGAATTAATCGAATATGCTTAGAACTAATTTGTTTTACAAAATGCATTTTTGTATAGTTGATGATAAACGGGTACACATACAGGAAATTTATATTCCTTCTTTACACCTATCTATTGGGATAAAGTGCATGATGCACTGCAAAAAATGTAAATGCCGATCAAACTGTTAAAGCACCTACTAATTAGTCAGGTCTAACTATGTCCTAGCCAGCTGATACCGGCGAGTAAATGAGTCGCGTACTGAGGTTAGACAATCTCGAAATTACCGTGAGTAGAACGTAATTTATTTAGGTTATTTCAAAATCCGAACAAAAAGCACTTGAGAAGGACACATTTGGGTCACTTTGGAGTAGACTTGTGACTGTTTGAAACATTTTGCACGCGTCCGTGCTGACTGGGTTAGTGGGTGCGCAATCGGCTGACCTCTGTGACACAAGGTTTTCCACATCTTTACTGTGAAAGAGGAAATCAGTTCATAATTCAGACCTAAAATCTCTTTCACCTTCACGGCCGGTCAAGAATTAGCTGTATTTAGTCTATTCAAGAAAATCCATGAAATTCTGGATGTTCTGTTTGAGGTCCGAAGTGGCATTTCCACAGCTGAAGTTTGACTGTGAAGGTCTTGACTGTACATGACTTGTTCACATGTCTTTGACTAGATTTTTCATTAATTGGTTTTCTCACATGGTCTACAACCGTGTGACCAATTTTCTTTCAGTTGGCCGTAACTGAATAGTAAATAGTAAATAGCATATCATCGGTTATCAGTTTTCTCTCGGAAAATCCTAACTTGATAATAAGACAACCATAACTTGAATCAAGCTGACGTACTACTACACTCTTCTTCATGGCCAGCCATTGTTAGTAGCTTAGGCTAGATGACTGATAAGTAAGCCTTTAGACACCCGTTCAACTAGGAAGGGTCATTTCTACAGACTTATGTTCAAGAGCGATAGGCCAAGAGCATCAAGCAATGAATCAGGTTCTGCAACGTTATTCACTGTACTAGAGGTACAATACCTCCATGAAGTTAGATGTACTAGATTACGATCAACCTACGTACCATGCATGTCATGTGGCACAGTGCACTTGGAGTTCATTATCTTCTGTTAATACAAGTTATCATTCAGAATACCGGAGACCCCCGAGAGAGATGAACGAATATTCCTCAATTTTGTAATAACATGCTTGAAGCATGAATACATCAGAAGGGCCATGTCCCATATCCGCTAGGGCCCAGTACATGGGGGAGGACCGGAAACCATGATCCTGAAATTTAGATTGGGACTGAACTACAGAATTCCTCAATATGCAATTCGTAGTCATAAATCGAGCGATAACAAATTGCCATCTACCACGAAAGTGTCCGACGGGTCAGAGATTCCAATCCCTGGCCGTCGCTTGATCCACTTCGCATTAGCCCGTTAGTTCGCTGCAGATATCCAAAGGGTATTCCGCCAATAATGTCCAAACTTGACTCTCATTCTCTGTAGTCTTCGGGCTGCCTTTAGTAACGTAGTATGTGTTCGCAGGGTATGCTCATGATGTGACTCCTTACGCCATTACAGTCGATCACCGTCGGAGTCCTATTTCGAGCATTCACATTACTATCAATATACAACCTCAAATCCATCATCATTACTTGAATCTGTATGAAACTTAATCGGAACTGCTCTAATCAGAGCTCTCTCGCTCTGGGTTAACACGTGATTCCCCTTGCTTTGGCAAATTCACGCCTTCTTGTTATACGATGCACTTATTACCTGTGCGTTACTTAGGGATTTTCGAAAAGGCGGGTTTTAGCAAACCGTGACAGAAGTGAACATTTTTTGAAATCTAGTTCCGGCTATTTTTGTATAAATCCAAAGTGATATCCTTTTGCAACAGTTAATCAGAGTCTTTTTTTCATTTTAATCACACCACTAGTGGTCACACCACCTAAGGTCTAACTCTGCTGGACACAAACCACCTATGTTCGAATCACTTATGATCAAACGTCTGGCTAACCTTCGTGTGACCACAGTTTGGCCGAAAACGCAGAAGAAATACGAACACAACACACTGCTGACTAATAGTGCGAATAAAGATACGTTTTGGTACCTGTTCATTTCAGCTCGTTGTCAAAATCTGAACGTTCCTAACTGACCATCTGGCAGTTAAGTTTAACTTGTTACGACAAGGTTTGTTCTATCACAAATTTTGGACTACCATTTATCTTCTATTGCGGATTTACTTGTTGCCCCCATTGTTTTTACTAATCCACAGGACTTCATCGGTAGTTTGTTTTTCTTCTTAAAGTGGTCTTTATCGAGTGAAAATTCATTCTAAGGCTCCTTCGTCTGGTAATAAGGTTATCGTTTCCGTTTTTGATTTCTGTTCCATGTCTATCATTAGAACTGTTTCCGTTTTTTGGAATAAGAAATTCGATTTACAAGGAAAACTTTGCATGAAATGAGGGTCGCACACTGATCTGACACAGACACGATTAATTTCTTGATGATAATAGACTGTTCATAGCTGTGTTCTGATGTTACTAGGGTCATCAGCTGAGTTCACTTAGCCATTGATAAGTACCTGATGACGTCCCAATCGATCTTGCCTGCCAGATCAGAAGTGTCGGTATGTGGCATAGTAGATGTGGTAGTTACAACAACACATTACAAAGACGCGCAAAATAAAGATGCCATCGCTGGAAGGTATAGTGCAATCAGAAGTTGGATGGGCACAACGAGTCGGAATTTATTTTTCGCTCACAGTCTAGCTTTTTATTGGATTAAAGTACATGCGTAAGTTGCCAACTATAAACATGGACGTTTGTGCTTCCAACTCGTCCACACTTTTGACTGTGTGGAACTTTCGATTAAGATGGTATCAAACGCGTTACTATGGGAATTGAACGTCCTATGTATCCACTATATTTGTGCTTATTCGGCAAAGATATAAAATTGTGAGTGTTTCAGTCATATTCAAGCTTGGATTCGTATACCTTCGCTTGTGTGGTTCTCCTCCCGGTCGATCTATCATTCCCGGTATCATATTGCAATGAATTTGTTATTTAATTTGTATTGAGCTAATATGCGGTTTCCAGTACTGCCCTTTTATTGTTCCCGATCTCTGGGTAGCCCAACGAAGATAGGCCATAAAACCAATGGACCATTGCACCGCCATGAAGACACAAACGAAAGGATCTATTATAACGGGATTGGGGAGTGGCACGAATGCAGTATGAGATTACGACTTCCTTTGAAAGTAAGTAACTCTTGAAATGTTTTGAAACATGTGATTACAGTCTAAACCCCGATTTCTTTACACCAGAACATCTCAGCCTAATGGGCTAGAGTGAAAATTACATTTTTTCCAGTCGGTACCTTTTTCCTTCACGGTAAGGATGAGTAATTTCTATAATCCATATGAGTGCACTTCATCGTGAAATGAGGTTTTTGGTGCTATAGGCACTACAATTTATTAGTTTGACGATACGGCTGAATGCTGCAGTGAAAACAGTAATAGCATCCTTAATGTTCCTTCTTCTCTAGAATCCTTTTTTCCGATGAATTTCTGCTTTTTGCTTCACCACAAATTAGTGCTAAGTGGCAACAGCCAAGATCAGAGAGGAAGTGGACAAAGATAACGGGAGTTAAATCGAACTGGAATGGACTGTAAGAATCAAAGAATTTCGCTTGTTCAAGTTAAATGTGTAGTTGGGGAGGATGGGAACTGTCTGGCCAATTAAGTTACAAAATGCAAATTGCCAGTACACTGAACCGAAAGGGTGTTATTTCATATTGCTTTTAAATGTTGAAGGTAGTGGGAGACGGACCTGCTGCGCAAAATCTGGAACCCTGTGCAAACTGGCCAACTGAGTGACACCGGGGGGCTCAAACATACAATTTTACGGCACATTTGAGCCTATTCGTTAGTGAACAACGCGGCCTTGACAGTACTAGGATAGATTACTCTGCATAGTTTTCAGTCACCATTAGTCTTGAATTTGCTCAAGTAGTGCGATGTGATCAGTTGAGAAATAATTTTAATGTGGGTTAAATATGGGTATCCATATCTTTCAATTGGGATTCCTGAGCGGAAGTTGTGTTTTAGATCAACAGATGCGACCTCTTAAACGGTTCATTTATCAAACCTTTAAATCTGTTTGCAAGTCCAGACACACTCCTGTTCAAGAACTAGGATGCTCATCCATTGTACCCTAATTCCATGTTGGCTGTCTGAGTCGACCCTACCTCGATGAAGGCGAGTGTGCTGAGAATACGCGAAGGTATTGTAAGGAACCAATTATGCGCTGTTATGGCCGAATTTCAAGGCACTAACTTGGCTCACACCGAAAGATAAATTTGATGATGTCTCTGTGAACTGTACTGCGGCCAAACTTGGGAACCAACATAGCAGAAACCTTGAGTTCCGATAACGATGGAAGCGTAAAGTATTCGCACATAATAGTCTTCTCTTTCTTTCCAGAAGCTGTTGACGTAAACATTGAAGTCTCCTCATTCATTTACTTTCCTTCTGGAACACGAAATAGATTTATAGCAATGGAAATAATTGCTCACCACTTTTATTCCAGAATTCAGTTCAGAGGTGGGCTGACAATTAGATGTGATTTCTGACTGTGTCAATTTTGGTAGTACAACGGTTTCACTGTGTCTTGCATTTCCAAATTCACTCTATATTACCCATCACCAATATTAGTGGTTGTCAGCATAATTCTTTCAGATCCTATGTTATTCTGATTTTCAATTTTCGGATCACAAAAACGAAATTTTCACTCGAGTTGCTTAAAGCAACCGACATTCTTGGGGAAAATTATTTGGGATTCTCGATCATAATCTCGCAACGATCGGGGATTGATTTTGTGTTTGTCAATTATGGTTTCTCTGGGAGTCGGAAGACTGCCAGATATGCAACAATAACTGTGTTAATAGGGGATCGAATAGGAACAAATTGCCTTGGTTACACATGCTCCCTGGCCTTCCTGATTTATCCCAAATTGGATGACTGTATTTGCTTGAGAATGAGGTCGCTAGCTATACTTATTCGTTCATATTTACACTTCTAATAATGAACGGGAGGTTTCACTTCCACTATATTTCCCTGTTAAATGTACAAAATCCGCAATCAAGCCTAAGATTGTCATATCCTGACGCCATCACGCGCTGAACGTCCATGCACTCCAGCACCGTTAATTTGCTTGTGGACCTGTAACTTTGTCCACCTACTTGTAAGTAGGCAAAACCTAAATTTGTAATATTTACATAACTTTCCCCGGTTGTCGAGTAGAGAAAAGGGTTTGGAATCACAGTCAAATAAAGCAAAACGCCATATAGTTTAGTCCGTGACGCCCATTTGCTCACCTGTAATCGTCAGCGTAGACCGGCTGTAGATAATGTTCGACTGAGTGGAGCTGGTCCTTAAGGTTGCTCAAGCAGTTTGCCGAGTGTGTGATAAGTAACTCGAGAAATTCAGTCAAATGTTTCGCTCCTTCTGTGCAGGCGGCAAATCGGTCAAATAGTTCCGTTAGAAGTTTCCCAGATAGTATTAGACAGTGATTACAAGAGATCACCCATTTTTCAGCCAGGGAGCACATCTGATCCAGCACCCACACTGTGTTCTTTGAGCAAAGCTATAGTTGCGGGAGGGGGAACAAGACGAATGCATAACCGCGGGCATTGTGGTCATTCAAAAAACTTTGAAGCTGTTATTACCTTAAATAAGATCTTATTTTGTATGGGATCAAGAATCAAAGGCAAAGAGCACAGTTTTGGACCACTTAGGGTAGAAGTTACTAACAATTCTCCAATTTCGCACCAGTGCCACACAAGTCGGCATCAATTTGAACTTTCTTCGGCAAAGTGCACGAAATCTGCAGCAACGATCAAGTACAAAGCGAAGATGGGCTCATAAAACGAACGATGCTCGCCGACAGTTTTCCGGAAACTTTCATCCGGCAACATAAAAAGCCAGGAAACCGTGTGGAATCGGTGACAGTTGGAAAGAAGCAATTTTCCATTGCCTCGCCACCTAATGGTGTCTATGTATTTAACCATATTAAGGGGTCATAAATCGCTCACTATACATACGGGTGCAGCATCCCTTTTGCTTTCTTTACAAACAGTCGAAAGCTTTCAAAATCACTCACACTATCTTGACGATCCTAATTTCTTAGGCTTTGTCTATCTATTCAATTGCAGTCGCGATTACGCATATAATGGCAAAACGGACGGCCGCCTAATTCAATAAGTGTCACAACACACCGAAATGATTGTTGAAATCGATGACGAATACTCCGTGATCTCCCAAGCTGAAGCGAAACCTCCAGCCTCTTCAATCGCGAAGCACATGCTCGCACGGGTCACAAAGTTGACTTTACTTAATCTTTCAAATCGCGCAATACAAATCCCAAACCACTGACTTTCAAGGGACCTAAGCTTATAAGCGTACATCAGCCAGCGCTTTGTGCACAGAAACGGTTGACCCAGAGTGTTAGTGTACCTCAGAACTTTATTCCGTCAGCCACTCCACTTCATCGATAACTGTAAATACAGGGATTCCATCCGGTATTATTCTTCAAAATTTATAGTACACAAGTTATACCCTTTCAAGTTCACCACCGGAAAAATCAAACGTGACGTCTTCTTTCACTGTTAACGAAATGGATAAAGAGGACACAGTAACTTGAATTATCGTCTATTAATTAGAACCAAGAAACCGACGTCAGTTGAGTCAGGAAATAAACTTTTTCTATTTAAAATTTAACGGATGGTCCCATTGTTCACCATTTTCATTGCATTATCAAACATTCTTATCGTGTTTTATTTGATTTAAAACTTAGCATATATTCGGAAGACTTGCCTGCTCACAGCCGAGAACCGATGTGACCAAGCTGAGAAACGATACTCTACGAATGAATGACGACGGGAAGTCCTCCAACCTGGCAAGGAAAGAGGCACTGCGGTCGATCGGCGGCTCTGGTGCGCCAATTCGGAGATGGATTTTTTCGTTTTTCTGACTTATCCAGTTTAGTAACAAAAGTTTGGGAGCGACAAAAACTAACATTTTTGGATTTGCAAATATATTCCCATCCCCATTCACATTGTTTTCGCTTCACCTATTGCTGATGGATGATTGTGAAACGGCTGTGTCTGGGTGATGAATAGTACGGAGAAACCTGGGTGAATGAAACCATGGCTTAGACTCGCAAGAATGCATCCCCTTTAATGTGACATAACGAACAGCAGTCTCCCAAAATCAGACACCAATAGTTACGACCACATGAGCTATCCAATTTGATCTTATCAGTACATGACTCGAAGTAACCCCTTGATGTTCGTCATTTCGGCTTCGAAATTTCGGAACGACTGATATGGGAAAACGGCTCGCGCTCTTGTGATATTGAAAAGAATTAGTCGCACGCCAAGAAAATCAGGTTTCCAGTCTTGTTAAACTCTTAGCAACTGTCAACTTTATTCACAAAGTTTTCCAGTGACGGTTCGCTGCTATTCAGATCCATCGAAAAATATCAAACTATTTGAGCCACTTAAGACTTTTCGTTGTTTTTTAACGCGAAGTGATTTATCCAGTTGGCAGAGCTATATTGTTCTGAAACTGCGATGCATGAATATTAAACTGATCCACATGGATCTTGAATCGCGACCGAATGCCTTCAAATAGAGGCACCAGGATGTTCGACTACGGACGGCATTTTAGAGTGAGCTTCGGGACTTCTGAGTATTGTTGATTCATTACGAAATGAAGCTCATAATTGTTTACGAAATAATGCACGTGATATGATTTCCGTTTCCGTGTTGGTAAAATCTTCCTTCCAAAGATAAGTCCAGCTCTCTCAGCACTCTCCGGCTTCTTTGATTTGCTTTAGGTGTCTGAAAATTTTCTCTAGGTATATTCTGTGAACTTAGTAATTTGGTGGACAGGTCTGCTTCTTGTTATCCAGAACGACGCCAACGAATTACACTATTATTGAGAGAAGTTAGGTGTTTGAATCAAGTAGAAACCGAGGATATCCTAAAGTGGTTGATAATGAAAACAGTTGTGTTTCGTACAGAACAACAAACCCAATTCCGCATCAGTTTACCACTAGTTTGTAGTCTGTTTAATAACGAACGGTGGAGCCAAGGGACATAAATAACAATTTTTTTCTATGTGCAGCAACAGTGTCTGGACTAGTGTTTAGTGTATTGATTCAGCTGACGATAGACGAACCCATTTGCTTTCAGGCAGCTTCTTTTGCTGGTTTAAGATGCAATCATTCTAACCCTGACTGGTCTTCTCCTTCTTGAGGTTGGGAATGGCTACTGGACAGCAATCTGTTTTGTTTCTGAATCTTGTATCTGTATGGCGCATAAGAAATCCAGATATTCTCCTAGTGATTCGTCAGACGCAGCATCGAGCTGACGATTATGGTTCACCTTAACAAATCCAATAATTTATAGGCAAATGACATGAATCGAACCATCCCCCTAAGCTGTCATTGAGAATTCATATAAAACATGGTGTCAGTTGCGTAAGCGATAGAGTGGGAAAATCCTGGATCACCTGACTCTAGGGACGACCACAGAGGCATGAACGGAACGCCGATTTGGGACTGCTTCGCTTAGTAGTAATTCATTTGAATTCAACTAGAAATCGCTGGAAATTTCGTGATGACTACTGTAGTTTGCAGAGCGTGTAGTCATGCAAAAAAGCCATAGGTCACCCAAATTGGAGTAACTATACTGTGACATATCCAGACCTGGTAGTTTCGGATTAAATTTGAGCTATACTTCGTGAGCCAGTGAGTTCACGGACTGGTCATGACCTCCCAAATTTCAAATGAATGATATTGGTTTCATGCATAGGAATCTCGATGAAGTTTTACTCACCGGCAAGTCCGGTAGATCCAAGAACGTTGATTGCACTGAGCTTGATAGCTTGTTTAATGATGGCTTTGTGGGAGGATTGGTTTATGGTAATTTTGCCGGCGAATCAGTTCAGGCTAGCCGGTCTCTATAAAATCAGATTGGTGGTTCGCGATTCGAACTGTGCTTAGCTGCAAACTTGAAAGCAAGGTGCAATCCATTGTTCTTCAACAGGATTCAAGGACAACATTGTATGAGGATTGATTTCCGCGGCACTCATCGATGCCATAGAAACGTTTCTCAAGACTTAAATCAGAAGGGGAACAGTGGACCCAAGACACCGCGGGCCATCGGCCAGTGAACCTCAACGGAATTCAGGCCGTACACGAATACCGCCATAGTGTTGGCTGCCATTCGCGGTGCTTGATTTCTTAAAGTATACGCATCCTGGCGGCGGTTGCGAGAATCACTGTGAAATGTGTCGCAAATATTATGAGGAAATCAATGGTTTACAAGCCAATGCATGGCTTCAGTGCGGTTGGTGGACATAACGGCCCCGTTTCTTTTTGCCCTGATACCCATCAACTAGTTAGCAGACGTCAATTGTACTTTGTTCCATTTTTTGTCATGGCACTTAACAAACTCTGAGGGCTTCGCAAGTCCCTCATATCCGTGATAATTCTTTTCAAATGGAGCTAAATGTTTTGGGGCAGGTTCAAATCCAAGTACCTAGCCAGGTGCGGAATTGATCTTATCACACCAGCTTCCTTGTAACTATCATCCGCCTCCTTTTCTCCATTTGCCCCTTTCCCCATCTTTCTTTCTCTCCCTCTCTGTCTGTACCCCTCTCTTTCAGCATGGACGTGCGTTATCGTCACGGTAGATTAGTGATTCTCACAAGTAACCTGTTGTCCCCTCTGGGGATTTCCCTCTGTCGCTCATTCTTCGGAAAAGGAAAGTGATCATCATGCTTGTATTGTTGAATTCGTCTTTGCAGACTTCCTCCGTTGGTCTTCACTTCTTAAATACAGGGGCATGTACTCGCCTTCATTTCCATAATCCTAAAAGCTGGTCATGCTCTTCCTTTGAACTGGTCACACTAGAAGTGCGACTACCTTTACGTACTAAACTACACTGCCCCTCAACCATAGTTACTCAGGTAAACGTGTAACATGCTGAATCCTATCGGTCTCACTTATGAAGCGCATAATGTCTCAACGCGAAATCGTGGCAGGTGACTGCTATCCACCACCTGGCCAGTATCGAATCACGCATGCCTTTCCGCGCAGTTTATTCAGATCATATGATAAGAAGTACGGTAACCACGTTTGAGTATGCATAAAAACCACGAAAATTAAGTACTTCATTGCGAACAACTTTCTTATTGGTGTCGTGTATGGATTGATTTCTCACGCCCCCTTCGGTTGTTGTTGTATGAATGATCCTGACCGAATTGAACTAGGAACGAGGTAACCCAGAGAAGCTACAATAGTTAGCGACTAAGATTTATCGATTTCAAAACCGTAATCTAGCACATCTTCTCTGGGGCTTTTGCGCTTATCGTTTCACGTACCTGAATAAAAGCACTGAAACAGGAAATCCACTTTGACCGGAAAAATCCACTTCCCCAAGCCTGTTTCAGGTTCATACGAGTATTCATACATGGGTGTCAAAGATGTCCCAATTTCCCCGTATGGGATGACGTCGTAAGCTAGCAGCCATGTTCAGTGAAAAAACGAGCGGCAGTACCCCAAAAATGCTGGTATTTTGATCCAACCAGGTTAAGCTGACTCCACGTTTTACTTAGGACTAACCGCGTTCATTTAAACAATTCCCTCGTTTGAATGGACATTTGTGCTACTTCAGGTACCCATCATTCACTGACAGCAAGTACTAACTCTGCGTGGAAAATTGAAGAAGTTCTACTATCAAAAAAGATATCACAAAATACTGTCCTTATGCCAATCATAAAATATGGGTGAACGGTAGGCTTTACATCATGCGGTTTGGTAGCAGGTCACATTGGTTGCAACTGAACTCGTTTGGAGGTATACAAGCCTTATTGTTTCGCCAATAATGGAAAAAATCAAATGATGAGATGGTCACAAGAATTCTCTGCTTATCTGATACTCGGTGAAACACCTTTTATCCTTTTCCCTCTCTCAGTAAAGCAAAAGTTAGGATTATTTCTAAGGAGGAGGCTACGGCCGTCAGGGGGCTACCAAGTGAAGCTGACCGGCAGCGGAGATACTCGAACCGGTGACTCTCAGAATGGAAGGTCACAGCGCTGGCCGCTTGACCACCACCGACTGTGCATCTTGGGCCCAACTTTACTTCGTTGCACATAATTCATAAGCCGAATTTCTGTTTCGCTGGATTTGAAAGGTGGTATGCTGTGTCGCAGTGCACTCAGTTCTATAGTATGGTCACGTGACAATGAGTATGCACACTGAAGATGTTTGTTGCTTGGAGGATATGACAACGATGTTTTTCTGATGCTGCTATAATTAGATAGAGTGTCTGGGTTAACACTGTGAAAGAAAACATCGCATAAAACCCGAGTGAACTTACCAGTTTTCGTTGGTGGATCAGGTTTTGTGTATAACAAAAATAAGTCCACCGTACCATGTCCCTGCTTCCATTCCTTTATCGGAATTGAAGAATACTACGTGAATATCAACAGGTGACGTTTCAGGGTGGAATGAGAGAAAAAGGGCAGCCAACTGAAATAAATTATATGTCTCACACCTTCATGTCTGGGGCCCATAAGACCCATTACCCAGCTGGCCGGAGACTCTGAACGACATGACAGCGAGCTATGAACAGTTGAGATCGTTTGTTCATTTCCTATTGAATAAAAATGATTGAAAACTTGTTTGTACAGTTGTACAGTATTCCGTGTGTCGAGTACTGTGGGATTTTTTTAATTTTCTAACTCACATAGATCCGCTCCCTATCTACATTGCACATACAATCTTTCTATACCAACGTGTAACTCGTGGGGGAAGCTAGTGGCCAGCGAGACTTGCTGTGGTGTTTAAAGCTGAACGATAATGACAAGTAGAGCAACTCATAAACATTCGGTTGTCCTACGCAATCCTTAAAGTCTATGCAGTTAATCTGCACTCCTGATCCCCGTTGAATTCTTCTGTATCGGTGTCCGACCATGTGGTCAGGAAAAGTTCTGTGAAGATAACTCATTAACTCTCCAACATCAACTTCTTGTCGGGTAAGAGCTCTGGAATTCCCATCAGGTTGCACTCTGTCGTTCGAACTCTGCCTGTATGGATTGGGATGGGGCCTTGAATTTCAGGTATCCAGGACCAACTGTTTGCAAGCTCACGTCCACCAAAAACATATTAGATAACGCTAGAATCTCATTGGAATCGTTAGGAGCGTGAATGGATGGTAAGTCCATTTAAGAACCATATGGTGATTCGTGGGAGGATTTTCGTCCGTCAGTCAAGGCTAATCTTCTGAAAGGGGACACAAGGCCCGAAAGTATCCTCCCACGAATCACCATGTGAATCTTAAATCGACTTATCATCCATTCACGCTCCTGACGATTCAAATGAGATTCTAGTGTGAAAGTAGAGGGGCGCGCACTAGTATAGGGGCAGTTTAGCAGAAGAATACCAGGCACGCATACCTGAAGATCGGCAATAACCGGGAAACCGCTCGTGTGCTTTCGGGAAAATTTTGTTCATCCATCCGTATGCGAAGTATATTAGGCAACATTTATTCATCGTTGTCATTGTAACATAAAAGACTGACAAGTATTCGCCCAGATGTACTGGACTTACATGCGTCATTCAGCGTAGCAGGGTTGTGGATATTGCGATCGCAATGCATTCTGGCAGCTATCACTCTACACTGTTCCTTGGCTGACTACTGAAAACTACAAATGTGATCACTAGCTTAATGTCATTTGCACAACGAAAACAGCTAAGCTTTAAAACTGAAGCTTACCTGATCTCTAACAACGTGATAAACAAGGTTGGATAGATGGGAGCCATGTGAGTATTCTTACCGCTTCGGCCATCCGCATAGTAGCATCTCGGTTTTGGAGGTTTCTATAAGCGTCCGCCTTCAGTTGCTCTCGTAGACGTGTAAGTTGGAGGCTGTGAATTTCATGCAGGTCATTCAGCCGGGTGCGATCACTCGCGTGACCCCGTATAAGATCAGTGAGCTAAGTTAAAACTCTCAAATGTCCAGTCACACAAAAAATAACAAACTTCAAGTTGGACACTTTTTGCCTGTGTTTCGATTTCTTTAGTCAGAAATTCGACTTCTTTTATTTCACTAAAAGTTAATTTATCGCCGTGTAAGAAACAAAGAAGCAGTTTCAACCGGTTACCGGGCCAGGATCTCCGCGTAGGCCTTCTTGGTGAATGCATGACAGAATTGACTGCTAACTGTTTCTTTACCTTGACCTATTGCGTTCAGGAATCTTAAAGTTGGAGATGAACTAGTCACAGACTTACTGAATTGCATTAGACTGGCTCGATTCAATCAGCTGATCGTAGAATTGAGCCATATCTTCGAGTGGTTGCTTTCTTTCCTCAAAATGAGGGTGTTGCTGTTCAAACAAGTTATATGATAAATTATTCACTCCAGTGCAGGTGGAATTTTCTTCTTACCTTGCTGATAAACTCTCGAAAAATTGTGGATAAGTAGGACTTTTGCCGAGTGATTTCTTCACAAAGCTTGCTTCCTGAACCGACCGTACTAATGGACTTGGTGATTTCAGCCGACTGGTGTTTCTCGTAAAGAATCAAGAGAAGACTTACTGATTTATTCAGATCTGATTTATCAAAGATGGCTGAAATTTGAGGCAGACGCGGTCGGGTCTTCGTTTCCGATGTATTCAACTGATCGATCAATAGCTTGAATTTCATCCTGTCTTGTTTTCTACCGTGGGCAACTTCAGTTTTCGTACTCAATGCATCCTTACTTTTCCAGGTCTCTAGTCTTTTGACTACTGGTGCATGGATCCAGTGCTGATACTTCGTCGCGGATACTGGAAATATTCTGCTCGGGAGTTTCAGCAAACAGGATAGGAAGACATTTTTCATCCGTTCCTAAACACTAATTAAGTTTTTAATGGAAATTTCGGATAATTTGTTCTCACAATTTTGTTCACACGTCCATTTTGGTCACAGTGCTTTTTCGTGTGACGTTTTTGCTTCATCATAATACTGGAATATTTGGAATAGTTTCAACGGTGATGTGCAAATTTGCCTACCTTTCTTGGGTAATTGATTTTGCGCCATTCGGGCGAAAACAACTGTCGAGTATTTCACGGGGAACATGAGTCTGACTATACTCCTCAGTCATCACTATTGCGGCAGTTAAATTATTTTTCCAAGAAAAAATCGCATTAAGACACGACTGTTTGACGTTCTCAACTGAATCGTTCAGGAAAACGGTGAGTTCATCTCAAGACTGGGAACATATTGTAAATCTGCATCCGTTTTCCATTCCAGAGAAAGCAAAATAAGACAGACTCTTTTCGATCACTTCGCCACCTGTACACAAACTTGGCAGTCCGAAGATCAGTAATTGACCGATATTCGATTCGTAGAATATATGGTAGTTTCACCTCAGGTCATTGTTTTATAAAAATGAGCGATCGATGCCTCATTGTACGCACAGATTGATAGCTAGACAGATCGGTCGACGGGTGAAAAAATGGACAGGTTTGCGCACGTGGATCGCTTCGGAATAAATGCGCCCGCATAGTTCTTACTGTCTAGCTGTTTGCTTGCTGTTGCTGTTGGCCTTGTTTTTCTATGAAATTAGAAAAAAACTGTACGGTTGAATGAGCCCGGGTCATAGTGATAGACAGCAGATTTTTACTTCACACTTGAAGCACGATTGATGTGGAACAGAGGTTGGCTTGCCGTCTATCTAAGGCTGACTGTAGTACATAGGCAAGAATCGACAGACTGACCCTGGTGATTGACTTAGACGAAAACAGGTCGGTTTTACTAGTGAGTCGGAAAAGATCAAGGTGGCCCCTCTAAGGAAGCACATACTTAGAAATAATGAAGCTCCATTTGATTACATAGTGATCCCGCCTACAAAATCACCCCGTAATTTATACTTCATTCTTTATCAGGCACCAAAGTTGAACAGTAACGTATAAGAAGCCAAACGACGAAAGATCAATAGTCTCTGGATTCAAACCGGGAACATCTCTGTTCAAACGGTGCGATGATGTTGGCTGAGACATGATGCATTGGGAAAGAATTTATTTCAAGTACGTATTCTTCATTTCTCATTTCAGTACTGGCCAAACCAGTTGGTAAAATAGACTATTGGCAAACGGGAAAAGTTAAGCGGAAAAATTCAGTCATTTGTTCAACCGTCAGTGTAGTCGCAATGGTAGGGTTAGCAACTATGCAGCTTATCGATCTGCTCAAATTCGAATTGGAATTTTTCATGAGTTGCTAACGTTCACTCAGCAAAACATTTTTTCACTTGTTAAAAAGACCTGTTCTTAAAATGGTAGTCCGCAAAACCATTGCTTGCTGCAATTCGTTTTGTATTACCTATAGTTTGTCTACTACTTCCATCCTCCTCTACGTTTTTGGGAAAAGATTCCGAAAGTTCCTGGTTGCTTGGACATGCTGCATTCAGCAAAACATCACAATTCAGTGGTTTTCGCGCATATATACACATAACTGGGTTTCCCCTAGAGTTTTCCCGTTATCAGTAAATAGTGTGAATTCATTCAGAATGGTCGTTACTCAAATGTCCAATTTAAGTTTATACTGAATCATAATATAACTGTTCTATTTGTCCACTTGTCATATTTTCGGTTTGTGATATGCACGTTCAGTAATAATTAGTACGACACCCCTTGTCAGGTGAAAACCCCATTAGCTTATTTCATTTTTGTATGAAATCAATATTTTTTTCTAAATAGCACGTGACATCTTAAAATCGGCATTCCTTTGCATATGGTTCTACAGCCGAATTATGTGCAGCTTTGGACATTTTCCACGCACACATCTTTCTCGGTTCAGCCACCGTGCGTAGTTGGAATTCCTGTGGGTGTTAGGCCTTATTTGTTTGCTACTTAAAAGATACGAACAAATTCCGCAAGAACGACTAGCGTTTTTCAATTCACACAAACACCAAAATGGTCAGCTGTATCACGGCTGCGTAGCGCAAAACGTAATACACGGTTATCTACGTGGACCAATCGGAATTAACCACGTCAAAAACGATGCAATATAAATGCGCTTCCGCCCGCTGCGTTCCATTCATACGCCATGGCCCGTTGTTACTGGTTGTTGTTCGTCTCACTCTCTCTGGTCCTCGTACTTGGTGACAAAGATGATAAGAAAGACTACGGAACAGTTATTGGAATAGATTTGGGCACAACATATTCGTGGTAAGTTATTCAATACGAGCTGCTTTTAATAGATCCGGTTTTAGTGTTGCCGTGTTTCAGAACGGTCGGGTTGAAGTAATTCCCAATGATCAAGGAAACCGAATCACACCCTCATATGTGGCATTTACGGAATCTGGCGATCGACTGATCGGTGATGCAGCGAAAAATCAGCTGACCACCAACCCAGAAAATACGGTGTTTGATGTGAAGCGTCTGATTGGACGTACTTTTGACGATCCGTCGGTGCAAAAGGATATTGGTCACTATCCATTCAAAGTCATCAACAAAAACAACCGACCTTATATATCGGTCCAGGTGGGGAACGAGTCGAAAACGTTTGCTCCAGAGGAAATTTCCGCTATGGTACTAGGTAAGATGAAACAGAGCGCTGAGGCCTTTTTGGGGAAACCTGTGACACATGCGGTTGTTACTGTGCCCGCTTACTTTAACGACGCCCAAAGACAGGCGACGAAGGACGCCGGTGTGATTGCTGGTCTCACTGTACTTCGCATCATAAACGAACCGACAGCAGCCGCTATTGCCTATGGTTTGGATAAGAAAGAGAAAGAGAAGAATATTCTTGTGTATGACTTGGGAGGTGGTACTTTCGATGTGTCCCTCCTAACCATTGAGGATAGTGTATTCGAGGTGATCGCAACGAGCGGTGATACCCATCTTGGTGGTGAAGATTTCGACAATCGGGTTGTCACGCATTTCCTTAAACTGTACAAGAAAAAGAAAGGTAAAGATCTCAGCTCCAATAAGCGTGCCGTTCAGAAACTTCGACGAGAAGCAGAAAAGGCGAAGCGTATTTTGAGTGTTTCGCATAACGCTCGTATTGAGATTGAATCTTTTTACGAGGGTGACACGTTTACAGAGACTCTGACACGTGCACGTTTCGAAGAGTTGAACATGGATCTATTCAAGAGCACGTTGAAACCGATTGAACAGGTCTTGAAGGATTCCGGCTTAAAGAAGGAGGACGTTCACGAGGTAGTCTTGGTGGGTGGTTCAACGCGTATTCCGAAAATTCAACAGCTGATCAAGGATTTCTTCGACAACAAGGAACCCAGTCGTGGTATCAACCCTGATGAAGCTGTTGCCAACGGTGCAGCTGTTCAGGCTGGTGTAATCAGTGGTGTTGAGAACACTGACGGTATTGTGCTGCTGGACGTTAGCCCGTTGACACTGGGAATTGAAACGGTTGGTGGTGTGATGACCAAGTTGATTCCCCGGAACACAGTTGTGCCGACGAAGAAGTCTCAAATTTTCTCTACAGCTGCTGACAACCAACCAACGGTGACCATCCAGGTTTACGAGGGTGAGCGGTCTATGACAAAAGACAACAACCTTTTGGGTAAATTTGATCTGACTGGTATTCCACCAGCTCCTCGAGGTGTGCCACAAATCGAGGTGACTTTCGAGATCGACGTGAACGGTATTCTGACCGTTACAGCGGAGGACAAGGGGACTGGAAGAAAGAATAACATCAATATTGTTAGAGACACGAGTCGTCTATCGAAAGATGATATCGAGAAGATGGTGAATGACGCCAAATTGTTTGCCGATGAGGATAAGAAGCTGGCTGCTCGTGCTGAAGCGAAAAATGGATTGGAAGGTTTTGCTTATTCCCTCAAGACCCAACTTAACGACAAGGACAAGTTGAAGGATAAGTTGAGCAGCGAAGATCACAAGACGATTGAGCGTGCTGCGGATGAAGCGATTCAGTGGCTAGAAAAGAATCCAGAAGCCGACACGGATGATTTGGTTGAACAAAAGAAGAAGCTTGAGGGCATCGTACAGCCGATCATTTCGAAGTTGTACCAGCAACAAGGTGGAGCTCCACCTCCACCAGGAGGCGAACCCGGTAAAGATGAACTATAATGACATTGTCTTCATTTCAACCGCTCCCTTGTACATTTTCCCTTTTTTCGATTTGTACATCGATTTGATCAAAACAATTATTTGAATTCATTTGCTCAGCTTCTCCGATATAATTGGGCTTCCGCGTTTCTGTTTTCGCTCGCTTCTCATGCCTGAGGTCTGCTATTCATCGTGATTAGGGACATTTCGTTTGATTAAAGAGTATTTAGGTCAAACGTACAGATTACCCATGCTAGGTCTAAGATTAGGACACAGTTGTGATCTATACGACCGAATGCTTGACCGACCTAAATAATTTTACTGTGATTATGTTAGCATGAATACTTCCGTGGTTGTGACCGGTATCTCCTGAGTGCTCAACTGTGCTATCATCGATCCTCTCTAATTCCATTCTGATGAAATAGCAAGGAAATCAAGGTGGCTGCAATGAGTTCGAATGCTGCTCTCTGCGTGAACGTCCTCATTGCACCGTCTCTGACAAGTCCTAGTGAATTTCGACTACCTTGCGCTTGTGTCCCTTATGGACATAGTCCATTTCTTCTTGGGATTTTCTGCTAGTCTTTTTGCTTCTTTACCTGAATGCATTCGAGCACTCGAGGTCCTTGAATTTAACGTCCTTGCAACTGACTTATTTCCAGCTAAACAGTAACTCATTGAAACGAATCACGGTAAACAAATTTGCTTTTAATTGAGAAGTTTTTCACTTGCGGCAATATAGGACAGATAAACAGCGCTTCCGCTGCCAGATTTTCCTTTGGGTAGTATATTGATCTTTTAACCAAAATGTCGAGAAGAGAAATCGTTCAATTCAACAAGCTAGGAAAGCGTCGATGAATTCGGTCGTGAAAAGTACTTCATCCAGTCTCGTAATTGGCAGGCTAATTCTACTTTTCCAAAGAATGCAACTTTGAATAAAAGAATAACGGGGGTGCTGTCCCATTCCATGTTATTCATTCTCACGTGATTATGTGACAGGCCGGGAATTTGTGTCAATTTAGGCAGCACTATGAATCGAACCGTGCGATTCCATTAGTCATAGTCTAGTTACATCATAAGGAGCGGAAGTTTTCTACCTGAAGTCCCCTCCCAGATTGGGGAGTGACCCCAAAACTTTGTTACTTGCGAATGGGGTAGGGTAGCATGTGATAATGAATAAACGGCTTTGATATTCAGGACGTGGTGGGTTCCTCTCCTTTCAAGCAATCTCCTTATAAAGCATCTCAAAAATCGTGGATTGCACTGCATCGAGTCGCCTATCAAATAGAGCCAGGATCTCTGATCTTTTCGAGAGAAGCCGTTTTCTAGCAGTGGTATAAACCGGGTCTCTCGGCCATTGGCTCCACGAGAATTCTGAGATTTGTAGGATCTGCTATCTGGAACGATAAAAAGACTTATGAGATGGACCACCGGCCAAAATCTTTCAATCATTTTTAGACTCACTGTTTCGTTCGTCTACATTGTAGATCAGGTTTTCTGACTAAAGGCTTGATGTGTGATCGCCTAAAATTACCTTTAGTGCGAGTTTCGTGAGTCTCGTAATGTAAATCCCTCAGAAGAGTAATGCAATAAGATGGACAGTCGACGACATAAATTAGGATCTGATTGCAGCCCTCCTGAACCCAAAGGGTCTATATATCAACTTATCCCATACAAGGGACGTAATTGTTTTTGTTGGTGATTTTAACGCTCAAATTTACTAATTCGCGGGGACAGAACGGCACATTGAAGGTCATTTCCTGTCCCTGCCGATCATACCGACAACATTAATCGTTCCATTCAGGTTTTTTCAAACGATTTGCTGTTTACGGCGAACATCAACTTTTGTCATAAAAAATGACGTCGGTTCGCCTGGTAATCTCCTTCGCCTTCACAAAGTTGGGCTCAGTCACCGGTCGCCGGTAGCGTGGATCAGTCGAGGATTGTCGATCATTCTGACTTACACCAATGGACTCTGATCTTGCTTTGGTTCAAACTGATTTTGGTTTGCGCCAAGTCTGTGATTACACCAACTTAAAAACTGCGCGTTGTGCACATTTGGTTCTAGACGTTAATCGCTGGAACGAGTTCTAGACGGAGACTTTAGTGCGCTTATCATCCTAAGGAAACACTGGAAATAAGTCAAAGGAACACAACACTCCACGCCATGTAAATTTCAGGAATGATTGGTACCCTTGGTCTCAAACGCTTTGTTGGGTACTGGCAGGTTCGTGCCCTGGAATGCCACATACAACTAAATGCACAAATCCTTGAGATATCAGCTGGTCAAGATTATGAGACTTGACAGCGAGCCTAGGGGGATAGGAGTGCCCTTACCCATCACCGGGTCTTGTAGGTCACAAATCAGTCTCACACCAGCTGGACGACTCCAAGAGAGGACGAAATTCTCTGTAGACAGGCAAAATTGAAGAATTTTTTCTAGTGGCCATCATCAGGTAGAAAATTTTTGCCGACGATTTCCAACAAGAATGAAACAGCGGTACGGTGTTTCCATCGCTTTTTGTCTGATTTGGAATATGCGGACTATGTTGTTCTACTGACTGAAGACCCAAATAAGATGCAGGTTTTTCTCGATCTTCTGAACTGTAGTGAAGGGATGTTTGGGATAGGTTTTGCACCTTTAAAGTGCAAAATGTTGTTGCAGATTTGCACCGAGTGGATGCTGAAACTTGTTCCCTTAAAAGAACAACTGAATCAGGTGGAAAGATTTAGTTGCTTGGTTATTTAAATCTTACCTGGCAGTCGCATGCCAGATAAAGTGTATCCTCGCATGCAGAAAGCTGGACTGAAATTCACAACGTTGAGACGTCTGTTGCTTCTACTTGACATCCGGTTACCGATCAAAGATCTGGTATACACAGCATCATTGAGACCGGTGCTTCTGTACGGCTCCCAAACAAGGTCACGGAAAACAGATGTGCGAAGACTTTTGGTGTTCGAACATCACTGTCTTGGTAGTATTGTTAGAAGATGGTGGGGAGATTGTGTAAGCAACTCAGAGGTTGGGTTTGAGATAGAGTTCTAGAATTCAAGTTTTAGAACTGACACTGAATCAGAATACTTTAAGGTTGTTGTGCTGTTTTACATGTGCCCGGAGAACGACTGCTTCGTGGTACGCTGTTCTCGCAAGCAGATATTAGTTGGAGGATTGGTCGAACTGACCAGTCGCTGATATGGCTAGAGGTATAAAAATCTAAACCACTGGACCGACTCGTTTAGGTACAGTTGGGCTACAAGGTTTAGGTATACCAAACCCTCCCGGTCGGTGGTTGGAGAGGAAGTGATATGATTCAGTGCAGCAATCAACGTTTCTCTTGGATTGGAAATATCTTTTCCTCTATACAGTTGTTCACTTGAATTTTCGTTATTGTGGTTCATTTTTCTTCTGTTTTCGGTAATGGTGCTGTAAAGTAGCAACAAAATCAGAAAGTGTTGGTGCTAGATTAATGGCCATAAGTAGTCAACTGAATTGATTAGCATTCTAAAAGTACTGTCACACGTGATTCACTCTACATTGTAATGCATGAATCCTAAACCTTGGCCACAATATTCGCTTTGCTGAACAGTCACCTTAGTTCCAGTTCTGTATCGTTTTGCTTATTCATGAAGAAGCAACCGTGTTTCTTCTGGCAGGTCACCCCCAGTCTTGTGCAGCAATGAAAATCAATGGACTTATGCAGGTTGGCTGTAATCGGGATAATTTGGTAAAGCCCATTCATCTATCTGGGCTCTTTCGATATTTGCCATTCATTGCTTCAGACAAGGCACCCATTCTCACCTGAACAAATAGCGAAATTCGGATCACTTTAAAATTTTGTCCTCTAGCCATGACAAAGGACAGCCATCTCGATCTGTTTCACATGTTCGTAGCTGGGCTGAGCGCGGATCCAGTGTAATTTACCTAATCTCAGAAAATTTTATCAATCTATCTTAGTGCTCAGATATATGGAGCTTGAAACCCATTTTCCAAGGCACATTTTTCTGCTTATTAAAATATTCATTTCAAATAGTTTTTTTCCTTTAGCCATGGTGGATGCGAGAATTAATGCTGATCACGTGCCGCATCGCACGCCACCGAATGGATCAGGTTTCGAGTTGGGAATTCGCCCTAAAAGTGTCTCAAAATGCTTCCAAATGGCCGTGCGTCTCAAACAGTCCATAATTGGGAAATCCTGTGCACTTCCTTCTCGTGGAGGAGACGTTTTCATCAAAGCGCGAAGATGAAAGCGAATTTCCGGTTCTGCTCACCGGGTTGGTTGGTCCTTAGGACTCACTCTAGGGGAGATGATTAAACCGTGATTCCGAAGGAACTGTAGATGGTGTACGGAACATGGTTTTGCAAGCTTACGGACTTCTGTGGTGGAAAGGTGTACAGGCTGTCTAGTCGGCTTGGAAGGATGCACGAGTCGAACCATTAATCATCGGCTCCCCGTGGGCTACGAAGTCCTTATATCGTCCTGCTCCCTTGTAGTTTATACTGTTTGATTAATATCTTGAGATACGGTCCCCTGATTCAACCTTCTAATTTCGTTTGGACAGACGGGCAGCATGATGCCCACTGAAGAATAGTGGATTCCGATGAACATCTCGTGTCACGCAGGCGGAGAATTTAAGAGACACCGTACCAATAGATAACTCCACACAATGCATCTTTTACTTTTTTTCTTTCTCCTTGTTTTTTCCGTTGTTCTCGATGGACCTGATGGCAAATGATCTGCACCCAGAATCACGATATATGTATATATTCTGAAATCTTGCTACGTGCAATATAATTCGTTGGTGCGATGAAATTAGATCCGAGTGTTTCGTGAAGTTCATTGATTTCCCCCAATGACCATTTGGTTGTAGACCATAGAATATGACACATGTGAATAGATTCTCTCTGTCACAGAGACACACATACCCATCCCCCAGGGTCCAAAGGAACATCAATTGTGGGTCCGTGCACTGTAACCTGGAGCGAGGTCACCAACCAAACTAACTTGGATTGTTTCAGTGCAATCCGTCATTCCATTGTCCATTTGCGCTCATGTTGCACTAGCATCCAGAACAGGGTAAGCGGGTGTACGTTTTCACCAGTTTGACATTTAACTAATGCTTTATGGATCATGTAGCTAATTTTTTAACTAACTATAACCCGTATGTCTGGTGCAAGTGATTTGAACTATTGTACTGCATTATATGGAGATACGCATACACAGGCATTGCATCTCAGTTGAAAACAACAACGAAAAAGAACGGTTACGTTCAACAATTTGCAAAAAGGAGGAAAAAAGTCAGTCGGAAGAAAAACCAGTCGAGTGAATCAATTGAGCACATAAGGTAGGTTGCTTAGGAAGTCTACTGAAACGGGGTTCTCGTTTATCAGGATGATTGCTAAATGCAGGATTCTGAAGGTCTTATTTGTATTGAAAGGGGATCGTGTGTAAGTAAGCAAACGGCATTCTAAGAGGTCATCATTGTACAGAGGATGAGTGAGATCAGAAATTATCTTATAAGCAAAATTTTCACATTTGGATGTTGGTCACGCAATTTACTGGGCACTTGGTTCAGCAGTATGAAAGACAGCTTGATTAGCAGCCGCTCGTTGGGAATATGAAAATCTTTCGTAAGAAAACTTGTGAAATTAACAGGAAAAGAGCAAAAAATGTATTGGTATGCAAAGTGGGAGACGGTGCTCTGTTTCACCATTTACGGTCGAAACCTTCTGATCTAAACTTACAAGTTTCGGAGATTCTTTACACAAATGGAATTGTGAGAAGTTCACTTCAAATTTTTATCAGTAATAACTTCCAGGTTTTCACAAAACTAACCTCGGTGGGGGCTTCTTTATTCACGGACGACGGTCCAGATGAACAAGCTACCTGAGGAATCAGATTTTGGAAACATCTGGATGTGTTGAAATGTAAACCGGTTTCTGCAAAGACATCCTAAGTAGAACACCAGTTACTGAAAAAAAATTCTTCATTGGCAGAAACTGCAGCAATTTTGCTAGTAAAATACACCCGTGCATTATAATTCAGAGTTCTGTGGGTTGTGTGATCGAACGAATCTTTCTTCTGGTCTCCCTATCGCAGAATGTCATGTCCTCTTGTTTATCTATTCTTCCTAATGGGGCTTAAACGTATTAAGGGTGGCTTGGTTTCTTTAAGATGGGCAATCTGTTGAGAATTTCACGAAGTATATTTGATAATGTCATGCATATGTATGAGCGAGCATTCCTGAAATATACAACCGAAAAGGTATCTAGGAGAAAATTACCTGTGGCAGCGGATAACTAGCTCACTATTACTTCCAGGGAAGAACCTATCTAGGTAGTGTGTTTCGCATATGTATGGATGAACGAAATTTCCCCGGAAGCACACGACCGGTTCCGAGGTTATTGCCGCTCTTCAGGTATGCATACCTGGTATTCTTCCGTTAAGCTGTCCCTATACTAGTGCGCGTCTTTCTTAGTTTCTCACTAGGATCTCATCTAAATCGAATCAAATGAGATTCTAGTGAGAAGATCCTGTCTCTTCGGAAGAGCACACAGTTAATTTTAACAAATCACAGGGCGAATAATTTTGGGCTTTACTCCCTAAATCATTCGGATCTCATGTCGTGTACAGGCTGATAGATTTGACAGATACTAAATGGTATCATCTATGACCTCCACCAAACCATATCACATAACCAATCAGGCCCATGAGTTTGTAATGGAGCAATCAAATTATGGAAAGTTTACCGTAGTTGATGTCATTTACTTATGGAACTTTTCGCAGACAACCAGAGGTTGTTAGGTAGCACGTCCCGGTAACCGTCGCTGAGGCTCTGTGTAAACAATACTAAATTATGGCTATTCGAATCGTTACTAGTGGCATAAATCGAGGGCTCTGTTTCTGATTTTCGGTGAATAAAATGAACCCGAATTGCAGCAGAGTTTGCTCAGTGGACTTTGTGATCAATTCTACATTTGCCAAATCTGCTAGCCAAATCTCCTATGCCTACAAAGTTTATCAAACACGCGACCCTTATAACACTAGATGAATCTCACATTGGTGAGGTTGATATGGCGTGATTTTCTTCAATGGAGGCTCAGGCAATTACAAGTAGGGAAACGGCCAACGCTGAGTTAACAGATGACCCAGACATCACCACTCACTAAAGCCATTACCTCAACCTTTGATGAGACGCTTATGGCTTAAAAGCTACACCCAGGGATCAAAACCCTCTTTAAGCAATCATCATGAAATATAACGAATCCCAAGTTTCAAAGCTGTTAATATTCCGAAGCAGGCAACACAACCCACCATATTTAAATGTGTAGCAACTCTGAAGTCTAGATATTTTATTCGCATCATTTACTAGGGGATAAGAAGCAAGGAATCGAAAGGTACCACACGCTTCAAACTTCATTAGTCTCCTTCGCTTGAACAGCCATGCAAAGCATCACAGGTTTCGTTGGCCGCAGTAGACACGAAAACTAAGACGCTAAGAGCGAAAAACAAGTGCTGGCATATGCACGACTTCATTTTTACTCCAAGGCTGAGCCACCGACTTAATTCCCACAACACTCTTTGGGGATTCTTTGTCGTTTGTCAACTAGGAGCAATCATTACAATGAGAAGATCAGTGATTCTTATTCTTCCGGTAGACAAGGGACGGGTCACAGTCATTATGGACTAGACAAAATACATAAAGAAAACAAAAACATTGCTACAAGACCTATCGATAAATCAACGACGATCCAACCCAAAGGCTTGCGACGAAAATCAACGCAACGCTAAAACGATTACAAGAGCTACATCAAATAAGCAAGAAAGAACGATGGAGAATGAATGCCAATGACTCAAACATCGCACAGTTCTGTAGACTAACGAAAATCTACAGAGAAGAAATATTCCTGAGACCGATAGTCACACTACCGGGAACGCCAACATACAACCTGGCCAAAAGCCTATGGAAGCGACGGAAACCGCTCATAACAGGACATGGACATTCAACCAACGATCCCTTGCAATTCTTGGAAAAGCGTCACGTGACAAACATTGAAGAGGATGAAATCACGATCTCCTTCGACGTCGTGTCCCTTTTCTCATCAATACCCGTAGATTTGGCGAGACAGACACTATAAGAACTCCTTGAAGAACGCCAGTGGAGCGAACAACTAAGGCCGAACAGTGCATGCGAATTAGTAGAATTGTTCCTGTGAACATACTTCAAGTTCGCGGGCGAAGGGAAGTCCAGTGGGCTCACCAGTATCTGGCTTTATTGCAGAGGCAGTGATGCAGAAACTAGAGAAGACCATCTTGCCGGACATCAAACCAAAACTGTGGCTGAGCTATGTTGACGATACATTTGTAATCATTAAACGATCTGAACGACAACGAACTTTCATTGTCATCAACGGAGTTTTCAAGGAAATCAAGTTCACTGTGGAGCCAGAACATGACAGCGTTCTAACGTTCATAGACGTGCTCGTCACGCGAACAAATACAGGCATGTTGGAAACATCGGTATACCGCGAAAACACAGATCTGAACTTAGAATTTGAAAACAACCATCGCTGCTGCCACAAGAGAAGCTGCATCAAGACACTTTTCAAAAGGGCACAATTCCACTGCAGCACTGCGGAGAGAGGAAAACGAGGAAGAACATATGCCCCAAAAGTCTCTGCATAACGGGTACATAGGAAGCTTCACCAGACGAGGCACCAACAAAGGCAGTACCGAGAGACGATCGCCGAACGGACCAAAACACGAACCGTACTGCCGTACATCAAGCATATCTCTGAAATGACAATAAATTTACTCAAGCCCCATGGAATTGAAGTGGAGCACATGCCAACAAGAACCCTACGAAAGGTTCTGTCGAAGACCAAGAAACTGATAGTTTGCAAGAATCGGACTAACGTTGTCTATCAAATCGACTGCCAAGACTGTGATAAACAGTACGCTGGACAAACCGGGAATAAACTCAGAACACGTATCCATGAGTACCAATTGACAACAAAACGGTACGATCAACTCTCTCATCTCAGTTCACGAAGACCGAGAAAGTCACGAGTTCAACTTGGAAAAACTTGGGGATTGTCACCCAGGGTAGAAGAAAGCATTCAAGGGAATTTCTCGAAGGTTGGCACTCCTCGGAAAGATCGACAAGCAGACACGTCTACCTGGACCACATATACTTATCGATCCTACCGAAGGGCCAGTCAACACAAGCCAGTCGAAACGGACGGTGGTTCCGCCCACATGTTAACAATAGAGGAAGGTGAATAGAGCAACTGGGTAAAATCTCTACCCTACCACCTCACCAAGAGCAGCCGATCAACACCGACTACAAGACTGGGTGACCCATTTAGGCAGACGACGGCAACCAGACGCTCGCCACATCATAGCACTGACAAAGTCAGCTCGGCTGGTGATGAAATGTTTGCAATTAAACTGCCCAGCTCAGCGAACAAACCAGTGCCATATATATATATATATATCACAAAACAAAATAATAACGTGGTACAAAAGAAAGACAATTAGGTTTCTTTCCTCTCACCCTGATTATTTTTATTTGATAATCAAGAACTTTTGGAGTGTAGGATTTCCCTCACAACACTCAATTCCAACTTTTGGGGTACCTAAAAATGCTTAGAAAACGTGGATAGGTAGCCCATCTTACCATAAATCGGCAGGGCAGCGTAAATCCCGGTGCAAGACCCCCAGACAGTGTTTGGATGGAAGACTGTTATCAAGCATATCTGAATGAGTAGCGAAAACAGCCGTGGTCAGTTTTGACCATTCATCTTTATTTCGCATTCTTACCAAAGGCAAACTCTTCAACATGTATTTTACTCGGCCTCTTTTAACACGGTTCTCGAGCTCCATTCAAGTGTCCCGTAGGCCGGAAATCGTAGTAACAAGGGCAAATTCTTATTCTCATGCTGCCTATAAATAGATGGATAGATGATATTCGTCGCAGTCATTCGTATCACAAGCATAGCCTAGATCAAAATGCACGTTGGTTTCAAATAGGATTTATCATTCCAACATAAGCACACAAAAAAACTCAGCAATTTAATGGAATCAACTGGTAATTTACTTCCGCTAACTACACCTGCCGTTTTCAGTAGTCGGTAACGGAGCCTTTAAGTCTCACTGGCGGAGCAGTGGTCTTTGGGAGAGAGGTATCCCAACCACAAACGAAAATGCCTTACCGTTTCAAATAGTTACCAGCTATTCTACTTTTCGTGTTGTTACGATCACCGAACCACGTGTTACCGGAAATACTCCCTGTGCATCTTCAATTGTTATTCCGTGATGGCTGAACATTTGTAGCATTGTCATTTTTCCATTAATTTCGGTTGTAGATGGTTGAGTCCAGTTTAGATATAATGCTTCAATGCGTCCCGCTAATAAAGCTTCGTCCGGGATATCAGTTCTATGTAGCCAAAGCCACTGTTCATTCTGGTGAGACACATCTGACAATCCGGTCCCCAACATCTAACTGTAGTAAGTAACTTCCTTAAACATAACCTTATCCTTTCCATCTGGAAGGTTCACAGTTATTCGGATTTTCAACCAAATGGGGTGCTTGTTTTGTGATTCGGGAACAAAATTTACTAAGTTCTCCGTTTTCCAATCGATCTGCTTCTTTCGACCCAGGTAGCTTGCTACACAGACCAATTGTCAACCAACAGCATCAAAAGTTAAAAAGATGCAATCATCCCAAAACGATGGCAATCACCGAAAGATACCAAGCCAAATCAGCTTCCACATTCGCAAACAATACAGTTCAATTCACCCGTGGACTACTGCTCTGTGCATATGAGAGTACTGATCTATCTGTTTATTTTACTCAGGTCAGTGATATCGATCAGTGTTTGAACTTGTCATTCATATATGATGTAACGATCTGAATTATCTGGCTACGTACTAAACGATTCCCTTTTGCAATTTTAGTGAGAAGAATTAAAGTAATCCGAATCAGGAGTGGTTGATTTCAATGAAACCCACGAATCCCAGCGAGTGCTTGAGCTATGATTTCCTGGTCTGACGAGAAAGATGTGTCATCCTTTGGAGACATTCGAGTTTTTTTAGAAGTAGCTAATAATCTCGATTGTGTGGTACATCGACTGCATTTCACTCACATTCCTCGGCGCTGTTTGCTTATTAACCACCGGTATTCTTACTTTTCATTGTACATTCGGATGCCATGCTTATTGCGTGAATTTGCTTCAAACGCGCATCTGATATTTACTGGTCTGCTAAGGACAAATCTGAGGATAAGATCTGTCTCAGGGCACCTTTTGCCTGACTCCGTTAGCAGAATGTTTGTTAGGTGTTTGAGTGAACGTGAAGATGATGTGGTTTACGACTAGGCAAAATCATTCACTCGCGGGAAGGACGGAGAAGGTCAGAGGAATGGAGAAAGGCCTGCACGAGTGAACGTCATCCAAGTAGTCACACAGGCTGGAAAGCCAAATAAAATAGCGAAAAACCCAAATGCGCCTGTGCGGTGAAGGTGTATAGATAACTTTCACTCGGACAAGATAATCACACCAAATTCTTGAAAAAATAGAACACCTCAACATTTCCGGTTTTCGTCGTATTTCACTACTCCGGGTAACGGAATACAGAGAGTTTGGATCGCATAATTTTCGTCCTCAGCCGCGAAGATGTTAGCCTTGTTTAGGCAACAGTCTACCTGCTCGTCTGTATTTATAGCGGTCATAAAAAGCGGCATTAACTTAAAGTTAGAAAGTCACCTGAGTTTGAGAGAGCGATCCTCGAGGTGTTTCTTGACCGAAGTGAAGTGAATAGAATCACAAAAATCAAAATGAACAGAAAACCAATAAGCTTGACAACAGCGACCAAAGTTTCCAGTCAAACCAATGTGCATTCAACACGGTGTACATTACACGTTCACTGAAATGACGGCAAGTAGTCACGTCACCAAATTTGGCAGCCCGGCCGTAAAATGTTTCCAATTGTTTCAAAACCTACCGAAACTTTTCCCTAAAATATATTTTTCTGATTCTGTTCTTTGGATTGTAGCTCATGCACAATTCCAACTGCGCTCGTTTAGAATTTAGGGTAACTGGTAAACGGACAATGAGAACTGACACTGGTCCGGATTCGCAAGGATCGTTCGAGTGTTTGGAATCAATTGATTGAGAGCGTCAAGGGAGACCGTAGATCATAACGCACACGATGAAAAAACTAATCGATTGTAGGGAGCTAACCGATTAGAAAAAAACACAAAAGGCTTCTTCTATCACAAAGTTTACAAAAGATGCGGCCATTTAGGATAGGAATTGTCCGATTTTAGGTCAAAGCTATTACTACAGCCTGAGATTGGAAAACGACCGTTAGTATGCCCTAAATTATATCCAGTGACTACTAAACGATAGCCTAACCTGTTTAATGGTAGTTAAAGATTGCTAGAAGATGGAAAACCGGTGGGTTTGAATTGTCATTTATGACAAGATTGTCGTGTAGAATGGACCGAAACCGAATAGAAAGAAAGGCGAACGGAGTAAGCACATGTGGCAGCTGAGCTGGTGGTGATTTTGGACTGCGATTGCCAAACTACTAACCAGGCCTCAAGGCTCACAAAAGATGGGTTTTGCAAATGAAATAAACTCAATGTTAGGATAGAGTGATCTGATTTCTTGGGAGTTGCAGTTTTTCGGATTGACCATTGAACCCAATACCTTCGTGGCGGAGGAAAATGGACATACTGTCCTCAAAACTTGCTTGAGGAACGGTTCACAGTGTAGGATAAGTGCTCAGTTCATCGCCAGAAACTACGCTCATTTAGCGGTTTAACCCGATTTGATGAATTTTCACAACTAATGATAATTGAGGAGCTGAGCAAAACAGACGGATCACGAGTGCTTTGACAGCCACGAAGTTAGCGACCCTTCAGAAACTCCGAGTGACATCAAGAGACGATAGAATAAAATACACAGACAAGACATTTGATTGTAAAACTTGCCTGGAGAAAGACTACCCACGGTAGTCGAAACGTTGGCACATTACATCTACCAACAACGCTGTTATTAACATTATATCATTCACAATTAAGGTAGAATGTATATCTCGGAAAATGATCAGTTGGAACTCAACATGTAGCTAAGGACAAAAGCGTGATACAAGTCACAAGTAGCAAGAGAATGTACGAGCCATACATGAAGTTCCTTGTCATCAAGCCGAAAAAAGAACGAATGTAAAAGACCAAAATCGACGAGAACTTAGAAAAATGCAAAAATCCCCACTCGACAGAACAAAGACGGAAGGACGAAAGACAATCCAAAAAGAAAAGACAAAAATTAATGCGAGCGCAGTTGCCAAACGAATAAGAGGCATGAAAGACTATGAAAACATTTGTATTGCATCAGGAATTTAAACATGCATACGCAAATCAATTTGAAAATTATAGGTCTTTGCTAGTAAAAATAATCTGATGAGCGGGCATTTTTGAGGTAAATACAACCACGAAAAATTCTAGTCACAACATCGAGGTCAATTCCATGACAGATGAGTTGAGCACGTCAGTGTCTTTTACACGCATAGCAACGGATTACGTGATCTGATAAACAACGCCTCAATGGATGCTAATTGTTTCTAGTTGCGGTTACGCAATGGTGGCTTAAAAAATAACATTGAGTCAACTTTATGTTTGCTTTACATTATGTACCCAGTTATGCATGATCCTGGATTTCGGTTTTGTTGGTTATCAGAAGATCTTGCGTCATCATCTTACTTAGCCGTTTCGGAATGTGTTCAGGCAATTGCTGTGACAAATATCGATTCATTCTGCCCATGCACATCTGACAACAACTGCACGTGAATTGATAAGTGACATGTGACGTATAATTAGTCAACGTGGATTTTTATGGTTGCCAAAGTTCATCCTCCGAACGCAGCAAACGGCTTGGAGCACCTATTAGAATAACAATAGTGAATAAGCAACCAAAATTTTTAGTTGACTCTCTCTAGGATAGACAGAATAAACGAGTGCGGACAAACAATTCATGCTAGACTAATTGTAAAATCCTATATCCAAATTCTGAATTTCAGTATTAACTAAAAAAACAGCGATACTTTACTCCGCTGTTTTGCTCGGGTTCTGATAATTGTTGGAACCATTATTCTGTCCTGCAGCATCACCGTAAGCTAAGTTCCGCAGGCGGGCACGTAAGCAAAGTTGTAAGCACACTGACAATTTTGCTGGTCACATGATCTTCGAATTCCGATGAACAGGCAAATGCGGGGTATACAATACATCTATAAATAGACCACGCACGAGTAAGTCGATGGAGCTGAGCGGTAAGGATGTAAATTTCCATAACATTTCGGCATGAAAGGCATGGGCGTATCGCATTTGAAATGACTGCAGCTCGTTTAACTAATCCAAAATTCATAACTTGAAGAGAACCTTTATAGTATCTAAGTTAATCAGATTTTTAATTTGTAATCAGTGTCTTTTAAAAAACCAGCCGAGTAAACTAGTGTTAACGAAATTCAGCAATTTGGATTAAGGGATTTTACAATTAGTCTAGCCTGAATTGTTTGTCCGCACTCGTTTATTCTGTCTATCCTAGGAGAGAATCAACTAAAATTTTGGTGCTTATTCACTATTGTTATTCTAATAGGTGCTCCAAGCCGTTTGCTGCGGTTCGGAGGATGAACTTTTGGCAACATTAAAATCCACGTTGACTAATTATACGGTCACATGTCACCTCTATCAATTCCACGGCAGTGTTTGTCAGATATGCATGGGCAGAATGAATCGATATTTTGTCACAGCAATTGCCTGAACACATTCCGAAACGAGCTAAGTAAGATGATGACGCCAAGATCTTCTGATAACCAACAAAACCGAAAGCCAGATTGCATCAAACTAGACTGGTACATAATGTAAAGCAAACATTAAAGTTGACTCAATGTTATTTTTTAAGCCACCATTGCGTAACCGCAACTAGAAACAATTAGCATCCATTGAGGCGTTGTTTATCAGATCACGGTAATCTTCTATGCGTGTAAAAGACACTGACTTGCTCAATCATCTTGTCATTGGAATTGACCTCGATGTTGTGACATAAATTTTTCGTGGTTGTATTTACCTCAAAAATGCCCGCTCATCAGATTATTTTTTACTAGCAAAACCTATAATTTTCATAATTGATTTGCGTATGCATGTTTAATTCCTGATGCAATACAAATGTTTTCATAGTCTTTTCATCCTCTTATTCGTTTGCAACTGCGCTTCGCATTAATTTTTGTCTTCTTTTGGATTGTCTTTTCGTCCTTCCGTCTTTGTTCTGTCGAGTGGGGATTTGCATTTTTCTAATTTCTCGTCGATTTTGGTCTATCTCTCGG